>JAKUCV010000418.1:0-156074 GCA_028386065.3 Turnera subulata | reverse complement strand
GCTAAAGGGTGATGAAGCTAATAATTGGTATGATGCCAAAATGAGGGAGAGGATGCTTGATGCTGTCCCGTGGACCTGGACTGAGTTCCGTGCTGCGTTTCTTGAACGATTCTTGCCTGAGAGTGTTAGGGATCAAAAAGCGGCAGAATTTGAACTCCTAAGGCAAGGGGACTTAACAGTGGGAGAGTATGAGTCCAAGTTTACAAACCTGTCCAAATATGCCTTGCATTTGATTCCAGATCAGTGGAGGAAGATTAAAAGATTTATTGGAGGACTGAAGGGTTATATTTATAACTCATTAGTGGCTATACCATTTAGCTCTTATGCTGAAGCAGTAGACAAAGCTCGGGCAATTGAGATGAAAACTCAAGCCGAAAGAAGTGAAGCAAGTGTCAAGAGAATGAGGCAAGATAACACCCAAAACCAACAGAGTTTTACTGCTGGTACAAGCCAATTTCGTGGGCGTGGGAAGACAGGATTGTGGGTTAACCAATCTAGGGCTCGTTTCAGGGGTAGTCCTAGTTATGGTGTCCCAAGCTTTGGGGGGAGTTCGATGAAACCTGTAACTAGCCAATCTCAGGGTACTCAAAGTATACAAATGAGGCCCAACAGTTTATGCTTCAGGTGTGGCAAGTTTGGACACATGTCACGGGAATGCCCGGTGGGACAAAATTTGTGTTACATATGTGGGCAGGCTGGGCATATAGCCAAGGAGTGTTCTGTTGGACAATCATCTATAGCGTCCAGTGTAGCATCACCACCACCAAGGTCACAGCGGACAGATAGCCAGTCTTCCTTCCGAGGCAGGGGAAGTACTAGTCGAGGAGCTGCAAGTAGAGGCAGCAGCTATCAACCTGGCCAGGGACAGGCTAGAGTATTTTGCTTGACTCAGGAGGATGCAAAAGCCTCTAACACTGTTATGACAGGTATATTGAAAGTTAATTTGTGCCCTACATTGTGTTTAATTGATACGGGGTGTACGCACTCCTTTGTTAATTCTCATTTTGCTAAGTACTTTAAGGAGATACCTATTAGTCTCGGAAGTCCGTTGGTTGTGTACACGCCTCTTGATGAGCGTGTCTATGTGGATAAAATGTATCGGGGGTGTGATATTTGTGTGATGGACCATCACTTGCCGACGGATTTGTTATTGCTGCCAATGGCTGATTTTGACGTAATCTTGGGCATGGATTGGTTGTCCCGGTACGGTGCCCGTGTGGATTGTGCAAGTAAAAGGGTGAAGTTCCAGCCTACTGGGGAGGCAGAATTTATTTTTCAAGGGAAGTTTGTTTCTCCTCAACTTCAATTGATCTCTGCGGTGAAAGCAACTCGGGCGGCTCGGAAAACCGATTGTTTGTATTTGGCGTCAGTCCAAAGTGTAGATGAGCCAAAAATTTCAATTGATCAAGTTCCTGTTGTCAATGAGTTCCTTGATGTTTTCCCCGATGATTTGCCGGGATTACCACCAGAACGTGAGATTAAGTTTGGCATTGAACTTGAGTCTGGGGCAGAACCTGTGTCAATTACACCCTATCGAATGGCCCCTACGGAATTGAAAGAGTTGAAAACTCAGTTACAAGATTTGTTAGACAAGGGATTTATAAGGCCTAGTGTGTCCCCGTGGGGAGCTCCAGTTCTGTTTGTTAAAAAGAAAGATGGCTCGATGAGAATGTGTGTAGATTATCGACAATTGAATAAGCTGACAGTGCGGAATAAGTATCCATTGCCCCGCATCGATGATTTATTTGATCAATTGCAGGGGGCAAAGTACTTTTCAAAAATTGATTTGAGGTCAGGTTACCATCAGTTGAGGATTAAGGAGGAGGATGTGCGGATAACAGCTTTCCGGACAAGGTATGGACACTATGAGTTTTTGGTAATGCCATTCGGACTTACGAATGCACCTGCAGCGTTTATGGACTTGATGAATCGGGTGTTCAAGCAATACCTTGACAAGTTTGTAATTGTTTTTATTAATGATGTGTTGCTGTACTCTAAAACTAAAGAGGAGCATGAAGAACATTTGGGAATCGTGTTGCAGATTCTACGGAAAGAAAAATTGTTTGCAAAATTTTCCAAGTGCGAGTTCTGGTTAGAAAGAGTATCATTTCTAGGCCATGTAATATCAGCTAAGGGTATTGAAGTAGACCCGCAGAAGGTGGAGGCAATTGTGAAGTGGCCGAGGCCGACCAATGTAACTGAAGTACAGAGTTTTCTTGGGTTGGCAGGCTATTACCGTCGTTTTGTTGAGGGCTTTTCCTCCATTGCTGCACCATTGTGTGGGTTGACCCAAAAGAAGAAACAGTTCGTGTGGTCTAATACTTGTGAGGCTAGCTTCCAGGAGCTGAAACATAGGTTAACCACTGCACCAATACTTGCATTGCCAAAAGAGAATGGTGTGTATACCGTGTATTGTGATGCATCAAGGACTGGTTTGGGTTGTGTTTTGATGCAGGATGGCAAGGTGATTGCCTATGCGTCCCGGAAACTAAAAAAGAATGAGGAGAATTACCCGGTGCACGATCTTGAGATGGCAGCAGTGGTGTTTGCTTTGAAAATCTAGAGGCATTATTTGTATGGGGAGCCTTGTGAAATTTACACAGATCATAAAAGTCTGAAGTATATAATGGAGCAGCGGGATCTGAACTTGAGGCAACGGAGATGGGTTGAGTTGTTGAAAGATTATGATTGTATCATCAAATACCATCCCGGTAAAGCTAATGTTGTAGCAGATGCACTAAGTCGAAAATCTGTTGGTAGCTTAGCACATTTCGGTGTGGTCAAAAGGTTTGCAGTTGGGGCTTGGCATGAATTGTTGGATCAAGGATTGCGTTACTCGGTTGCTGAATCGGGGGCATTATTAGCTTACTACCAGGTGCGCCCCATTTTAAATGAAGAGATAGCAAAAGCTCAGGATGACGATGCTGAAACCAAGTCGTGGAAGGAAAAGGCAAGCCGGGGGGAACTGGCTGGATTTGTGGTATCAGATGATGGTATCCTAAAGTTGGGCACAAGGATGTATGTTCCTGATGTTGGTAATCTTCGTAGCAAACTTTTGAAAGAAGCACATCTAACTCGATATACACTACACCCGGGTTCCACCAAGATGTATCATGATTTGAAAACACATTATTGGTGGAATAATATGAAGCGGGATGTGGCAGATTATGTTGCTAAATGTTTGATATGCCAACAAGTAAAGGGTGAGCATCAAAAACCACCAGGGTTGCTTCAGCCCTTGTCTGTCCCAGAATGGAAGTGGGAAAGAGTTGCTATGGATTTTGTTAGTGGATTGCCCCGCACTGCTGGTGGATTTGATTCCATTTGGGTGATAGTTGATAGATTAAGTAAATCTGCTCACTTTTTGCCAGTGAAAACTACTTATAATTTTGCCAAACTAGCTCAAATTTATATTGATGAAGTTGTGAGATTACATGGTGTGCCGGCATCGATAGTTTCTGATCGAGGTCCGCAATTCACATCAAGATTTTGGCGAAGCTTCCAGGAAGCTATGGGAACTCAACTTGATTTGAGTACGGCATTCCACCCTCAAACAGATGGGCAAAGTGAACGGGTGATACAAATTCTGGAGGATATGTTGCGAGCTTGCGTACTGAGTTATGGGGATAGTTGGAGTAAGTACCTGTCTTTGGTTGAATTTGCCTATAATAATAGCTACCAGTCTAGTATTGGTATGGCTCCATATGAGGTGTTGTATGGTCGTAGGTGTCGAACACCGATCTGTTGGGATGAAGTTGGGGTCAGAAAATTATTAGGGCCGGAAGTTGTTGAACTGACAGCCGAAAAGGTGAAAATAGCCCGTGAAAATCTAGCTGCAGCCCAGAGCAGACAGAAGTCCTATGCAGATAATAGAAGACGGGACTTAGAGTTCTCAGTTGGGGATATGGTTTTCCTTAAAATTTCACCCACAAGAGGAGTGCTACGGTTCGGGAGAAAAGGGAAATTAAGTCCCCGATATTTGGGTCCTTTTGAGGTACTTGAGAAGATTGGACCAGTGGCATATCGTCTTGCATTGCCACCGAAAATGTCGCAAATTCACCCAGTGTTTCACGTCTCGATGTTAAGAAAATATTTGTCGGATCCCACACATGTCCTTGAACCACAAGATATTCAATTGGGGGAAGAACTAACATATAAAGCACAGCCAATCATGATAGTAGACAGGCAAGCACGTAGACTCCGTAATAAGGAAGTCACTTCTGTGAAGGTTTTGTGGAAAGATGCCTCAGGACAGGAGGTTACCTGGGAATCCGAAAAAGAGATGCTGGACAAGTACCCGCACTTATTTTCAGGTAAATTCGTGGACGAATTTTATATAAGGGGGAGGTGATGTAATAACCTGTATAACATGCCCCAAGTGTTTACTTGATGAGGGACGGGTGTAGGTTTCGGTAGGCAACCCTTTGGCACTAATTGGCTCGGATGGATTAATTAGTGTGTGATTAGCCTTAATCACAGATTAGGGTGTGCTAAGTATGCACTAAGTAGGGGGCAAGATGGCATGGTCTTGTTGGTAGAAAGAAAGCTTGAGGTGGAGAGGTGCTAGACTGATGGCAGAAGGGAAGCAAGAGGTGGGGAGCTGCTTGGGCTTGGTGGCAGAAGGTGGGCAAGAGGCAGCAAGTGGCTGCTGAGTCACCTGCTTGCCTTAGCCTTATCAGCCCCAACCAAGCACCTCACCCCTCATTTGTGCCAAAATCGTGAGAGAAACCCAGGAGAGAAGGACTCAACCATTCTCAAGGTTTTCTCAAGACTCTTGCATACAAAGGAAGTGGTAAGTGAGCTGGGTTGGGAATCTGGTCTGTTTGGGTGCCAAATGGTTAGCTAGGTGTGCTGTAGGCTTGGACAGCGCACCAACTCGGTTTTGTGGGAAGTCTAAAGTTGGGATTCTATGAGTTTAAATTGTGTGAAGGTTGTTGGTTGTGTGGGGGTGTTAGCTGAATGTATTGCGCGCAATTGGCTTGTGGGAGGCCAATTGGTGCACCAATCGCACCATAGGCACCGTGGGTGACCTAGTGGCCCAGAAGGTGTACCCTTGGTCCCCTGGCTGGCCTACTGGCGAGCCAAATGGTACACTGAGGGACTAAGCACTATTATGTGAATGTTTCTTAATTGATGCTTTGTAGCCCAAGTGCTGTTATACTTGATGCTAATGTGATTTTATGTGTGGGCAGGAGCTAAAGCTCAAGGTGCATCAAAGGAGGGTGAAGGACCTAGTGAGGTCTAATTTTGGGTAAGTTTGGTTGCATACTTGTGTGATGGCTGTGATGCTTATTGGCTTGGTGGATGATCCAATTTCCTATTGAGATGGCACCTATGGTGCAATTGAGATGTTGATAATGCCTTGGCTTGAGATGAGTCCGATATTCGGGCTATGCATTCCATGCATTCCATTTGCATCATGACATTACATGAGATGGTATGAGATGTTGAGATGTTGGACCATGCAGTGCTCCTAGGCTGCTTGGTCAATTGAGATGATGGTGGTGTTGTGCTTGGCGCCGTGTGTGGTGGTGGTAGCCAAACTGATATGCCTCGTACGTGGGGCTGTAGGCTAAGAAGTAACACCTGTTGGCAAGGCTACCAGACCCGCAGGTAGGCTAAGTACAACTCCACGATAGCTTACCCGTGGGCTGATCACGGTGATTGAGATGTTGGTTGTTGGATGTAAATTTGCCGCTTGTTTGTATCTTTGCTAATGCCTTGTATGTCACCTGCTTATTGAGCCGTGGACTCACCCCCCCATTCTTTCCACACCCATGTTTCAGGGCTAGGTGAGCTCGAGCAGCTGGTGTGGGCAGGTTCGAGAGGCGTGTCTTGTAGCGATGGGTACATAGCCAGACTTGGACTCTCTTAGTGCATAAATACTTGTGTGGGTTGGCTAAAAACTGATGTTAGTAGTGCCCCGACTTATTGTACATAATCTATGTAAATATAAGCTGAATGTTAGCGTGTACTCGATGGTTCTTTATAATGTGATACCTGTTTGATAATTGTTGCGCGGTAGTTATTGCTGCCCGTCTGGCTAACTTCTGCCTATGGTTTTTCTAAGGCCTTAGGGTGCCCTGTGCTGGCAGGTGGCTGGCTCTGGTGCCTGGCCGGTCGCGTTTGACGGGGCGTGACAGCAATAATTAACAACACAATAACCGAGAAATACATGCACATATTGAAGGAAATCCATCCTCACCTTGGCCGATTACTCAACTCCGGAGACAATGACCGGTCCAAGGCCGGCTCCTCGGAAAACTGCTCGATATCCGAACCTATACAACAAAACAATATATACACATAAATGCACATAATCGGTATGCTATGATGCCAAAACTGCAAAATAACCCATCCCGGTTCATATCCTTTATTATCATCTTTTACCGAAAATATTATACCGTACGTATATCCGGACATAATTTCGGTACCACACTTTAATTAAAACTCTTTTAAAAAATATTCATAAATTAATTATACTTTTCCCAAAATATAGTCACCATAATTTCCCAGAAAAATAATAACGTATTTATAATTTCTAGAAAATATATATAGTATTTATCTTTTTCTAAATATATATGTAACAATATTTTCCAACACAAAATATAATTACCTTTACTTTTTAAAGTACATATATATATTTTTCTAAATAGTATTAGTTTTTCCAAAACATAACTTAATTATTTATCTATGTATATATATTTATATTTCCCCAAAATACCAGAATTAATTTGATCATAATTTTCCCAAAGTGTATATACGTTTTTTTTTAAAATTAAATACTAGAGTAATAAATAAATACATATATATCTATTTTATTTTTTAAAAAAAAAATAAATTGGACTGGGCCATGAACAGTGCAGCCCAGACCAAGGCAGCAGGCCCACGCCCAGCCTGGCCCAACACCCATTCGGCCCAACCCACACATAAGTCCACAATTGAAAACCCAAGAACTGTGCGACCTGTCTACACAAAACGGATCTTTGCAAAACTCGGGTCTCACCTCCGGGTTGTAGCGACTGTGGCACGACAGGAGCGACGAGCGCGAGGAAGAAGCTAGCGCGGGGTCGGCGAGGCTGAGGCGACTCCTCAGGCGGTGGAAAACTGGGGCTGCAATGCCGGTGTCGTCGTCAGCGGCGCGGAGAGGGAGATCTGCGGGTTGCACGATGGGTCAACGGCAGCTGGCGGCGCGTCTCGCGGCGGAAAGGAGCGGGGAGGGCGGCGTTGAGAAGGCGACGGCGCGACGAACCTGATGGTGGCGTCGGTGAGGCACGAAACGGCGGGGAACTCCTCGACGTGCACAGTAATCGGAAGGAGGAAGGTGGTGACACTGTTCACCGGTTTCTTTTTTTCCATTTTTCTTTCTTTTTCCTATTTTCTTTATTTTTCTTTCTATTTTCTTTTTTTTTTTACCTATTTTCTGTATTGTTTTTTTTCTTTTTTTTTTCTTCTTCTTCTACTCTGTTTTTTTTCTTCTCTTTTTTTCTCTCTTTTTTTTCTTTCTCTCTTTTTTTTCTTTTCCTCTCTTTTTCTTTTTCCTCTCCTTTCTTCCTCTCCTCTTCCTTTCTTCCTCTGCTTTCTTTTTATAACGGTGAAAATACTGTGCGG
This sequence comes from Turnera subulata, assembly GCA_028386065.3. Classification (NCBI taxonomy): domain Eukaryota; kingdom Viridiplantae; phylum Streptophyta; class Magnoliopsida; order Malpighiales; family Passifloraceae; genus Turnera; species Turnera subulata. The sequence goes on along the minus strand of JAKUCV010000418.1, from coordinate 148,463 downwards.
CGTGTGAACTTCAATAATGCAGCTTGTCTGCATTATGAAGCGAGTCCGGTCCGGACCAGAAAATAACTGATACCCCCTTAGTTATTTTCTGGTGTGATTTTTCTGAGGATTTCGGGACCCGAAAAAATACCAACTTAGGCCCGAAAAATCCACGGAAAAATCTCGAGCGCGGGAAAAGCCTCGGTTACGAAAAACGACGCTCGATTTACCTTGAATTAATTACCCAAGATTAAATTCAAAGGTAAATCATTGTATAACTACTTTTACAGTCCGGTAAAAATCTAAAATTTTTACCCGGGCTGTTATAGTCTACCCACCTTTAAAAATTTTCGTCCTCAAAATTTCGTCTTATCCGTGGGACCTACCACAATAAGCTTCTGGCACACTCTGCCAGGTCTCCAAACTTAACCCGAGATACTGCTTATACCCTTAAGCGACATCTCATCCTCTATAAGAACCGAACCTCATGACTGGCAAACTCACACACAGCCATGGACTCTCCAATCCGTTCTCGAACGACCTCAGACTCTGAGAACAACAGCTACATCAGTGGCACTGACTTCCCGACAAGCTCCGATGAAGAACCTCCGAAGAAACGCTTCAAGACGAACATCATCGGTCTGAAAGAACACATGGTCGTCTCCAGCAGACGGCGAAAGAAGCGTGCTGGCAAAGAAGCTGAGGATAGGAAGGGCAAGGCAACTGCTGAAAGCAGCACTCCGCAGCAGACTCTGACGCAGCTGAACGTCTCACTGAAGATGATCAGCTCGGCGGTGATGCAGATAGAATTGGCTTACGCGGAGCTCTTCCCTCACATGAAAAACGTCCAAAAAGTTGTAAAAGACCTAGAGAAGCATGTAACTCAATAAAGTACTTCTTCTCATGTTGTAAAACTGTTATAAAATAAATAAAATAAGTTTTCCTTTTCAAGTCAAAACTCTTATGTTACGAAATCTTATGTTTAACAGAAAATCAAAGCATCTCAAGCAGATTAGAAATCAACAATAAGAATATAAATCAAACATAAGAAATTAAAAACAAAACTCGTTTAACAAAATCAAACATAAAGAAATTAAAGCAAAAACATGTTTTCATGCTCGGCGCTCTAGATCGATCGTAACCATCCTCGATCCCGAGAAACGTAAGACGCACAGCTAACGGTGACGTCGGTTTCCCTCGTGAAAAAGATGTCCGTTAACTCGCAAGGCGACGATCACGAGAGCGTCCTGTGTCCCTCGAAAGAAACGTTACCCACTTGTTCACAAATTCCGCATGAGCCAAAAACGTCTATCAAGTCTCGTATCCCACCATGATGTCCGAACAGGTGTAAGCTTGTCGCACATGCGCTCTACTCGAGGTATGGTCCCATCAGTCTAGCCTCAACGGTCACGAATGCATGTGATAAAAGATGCAAGAAAGAGTCATAAAAAGAAACGCCAAGGTAGCCAGGGCGTTAGTAAATCGCGAGATGGAAAATAGCTGAAAAACAGTGGCATTTGTAGCCCGAAAAACGTATAAAGTAACGAAGCAATTAATTAAGCAACGGCAAAATTTTCAAAAAGCAAAATCTTAAAAATCGAAAACAGTAATCACGCTCCTCATAAGAGTATAAAAGACGGAGCGGTGAGAAGCAAATCATCAAAAGCATCTTAAAGCAAACAAACGCTCAGGCAAAGAAACTTCAAAATTCTGGAAAAAAAACAAAACACCAACACGTCCAAAACACAATGCCTGCTCCATCATCCGTCTTCTTCGTCGAAGGTGCCAATCTAGGTAGAAGAAACTGGCTGGCCTACAGCATTATCAACGAGCGTCCAGAAGAACTACCGAACGAGCTCGGTAGAATGCCCCGTCTGGTCTTCGTCGACGAACTCTACTCATCCAGATTCTTCGTCACTCCCATGGAAGAGACGCTCTTCCTAGAGGACCATGGCACCCTGAGGACCTCCTTCTACGGCTCGGCCAACTCCGTCATGTTTTTTTTCTCTGAAAGACTTCAAGAGTTCAACCTAGAGTCCACTTGCCATTTCCTGGATCAAGGCACCTACTACCAGCTCTCGATGACTGCCCAAAGCATGCCCAGAGTCACTCGGTTTCCCGTAACTTGGCCAAAGGCCCGACTACTGGTGTGGAACTGCAAAGGAGTCGCTAGGCATTCCCAGGAGTTCTCGCGTACCCTGAGGGACCTGAAGAACCAGTACAAGCCCAACATGGTTCTTCTCACGGAGACCCAGTGGCAGCCTGAAGACGATCACGGTCTCATCCCACTCCGGTTCCCTCAAGAAAACCAGTTCGAGCTTCCTGGCCAGAACAACGCAGGCGGCATGTGGTTCTCGTGGAGCGACAGCATCACTATCAACATCAACAATGACCCCAACAGCTTCAGGGTCAACGTCGTTCCAAGGCGATGAATGTAATTTTATTTTTTATAAAATATCAAAATAATATTTATGTTTGTAATAATAATATTAGCAATATTAATAATATTTATATTTCCGCTTATTCATGGCATCATTTACCTCATATGTGAATGTTCTGCGACAGCTGGCGTCCCTTGACTGGATACATAATGCACTAACTAAAATGATATAAAATAATAAACAAATGGAGCGAACTATGCAAACAAGGACAACAAACACACAAAGACTGCCCAACAAGACCTAACGCCCGCTCCGCTACCAAAATGAAGCGCCCCGACCCGTATTTACCGTACACAGTAAACACGTGCCGGAACTGTGTCGACCAAACCAAACCAAGCCCAGCATACAGTGTATACAACAGAAACTCGGGCTCAAGAGCCCAAAATAAAAACATCAAAAACAACATAACCGGCCCAATGGCCCAACAATAGCAAAATAATGCACAGCAGAAGACTCAATAACTCACAAAGACACTGTATACGACACATGATGCAACTATGGAACCGAGTCCTGTCCAAGGGATAACGCCGCAGCCTGTCTGGAATGCACCAATCCTATACCACAAATAATCCATCCTATGGGATGAAAGCCCGCAGGTGAGGGGTGAGTCCGAAGTGCTCATCGACGAAGGATAGACAATCAATATGCAACACTAAAATTACTCAAGGTCGAAGACAGGCAAAAACCGCCAAAATAAAACAAATCAAAAGACTCAAATAAAATTCCAATTTCCAATTTTATCTTTTCGGGCCCCGTCACGGATAAGCTAGAGGTCAGACCTGGTTATCAACATATTTCGGGTGCCAGACCAAATCAAGAGAACCCAGGGATCGACATCCCAAAAATACGAACCCAGGGATAGAAATCCCAAAAATAATCACGGGATAGACATTCTAAGCATAGACATGCTTATCACAAGTAACCCAGGTCACGGCCACCACAAACAGTCTTAAACCGTCGAGTCGTACCACTACTTATCACGTGACAATTATATTATCGTCATCAAAAACCAAATCACAGGGATCAACATCCCTAACCAAAATACCGGGATAGACATCCCTATCCAAAACCAAGGATCGACATCCTTATCACAATTTATTATTTATTCCGTTATACTTATACCAAAAGACTCAAAGATAAACGTCCAAAAACTCAACGTCCGGGGATAAACATCCCAAAACCAAATCACAGCAAATGCATCATCCAACAGTGCAATAATCAGCAACATAATAACCGAGAAATACATGCACATATTGAAGGAAATCCATCCACACCTTGGCCGATAACTCAACTCTGGAGACAATGACCGGTCCAAGGCCGGCTCCTCGGAAAACTGCCCGATATCCGAACTTATACAAAAAAACAATATATACACATAAATGCACATAATCGGTATGCTATGATGCCAAAACTGCGAAATAACCCATCCCGGTTCATATTGAAACGCCCCGACCCGTATTTACCGTACACAGTAAACACGTGCCAGAACTGTGACAATCCAACCAAAATAAAGCCCAGCATACAATGTATACAGTAGATATCTGGGCTCAGCAGCCCAACATAAAAGCAACATCAATAACTCAACCGGCCCAATGGCCCAATAATAGTAAAAGCAATGCACAGCGGAAGACTTTAATAACTCACAAACACTGTATGCGACACTGATGCAAACTATAGATCCGAGCCCTGTCCAAGGGATAACGCCGTAGCCTGTCTGGAATGCACCAATCCCGTACCAAAAGTAACTCATCCTACGGGATGAAAGCCCGCAGGTGAGGGGTGAGTCCGAAGTGCTCACCAACCAAGGATAAACAGTGATATGCAAGCAACCGTAATACTTAAAAGCAAACACTGACAAGCAATAACATATCTCAACAGACTGAACCAAGACCAAAAGAATATTTAACATAAATTTCAATTTTATTTTCCGGGCCCCCGTCACTGGACAAGCTAGGGTCGTACCAGGTTATCAAATAATTTCGGATGCCAGGTCAAGGAACCATACCATATCTTACTATACCGGGACCACGTCCCAAAACCGGATATTTGGTATATCCAAACCACTGGGTATTCGGTATACCCCAACCATAGGCATCAACATGCCAACCGGATATTCGGTATATCCGAACCACTGGGTATTCGGTATACCCCAACCACAGGCATCAACATGCCAACCGGATATTCGGTATATCCGAACCACTAGGTATTCGGTATACCCCAACCACAGGCATCAACATGCCAACCAAATCAAGTAACCAAACCAAGTAACCGACCATAGCATCCCAAAATTAATTTTCAAACCATCGGGTCGTACCACTACTTTCCACATGACAATTGTATCATCATTTCAAATCAATTCCAATTTCCAACTTCCAATTTCCATTCCTCAATTATCCATATCATAGTTTATTCCAATTATCCAATCACAACACTGACAACCGATGACAATCACAATAACCCTAACAGTCAAACAATTATCCAACATCCTATTAGCTCAGGTTATACAATAGACCAATCCAACAACAGTTTCATAACATCAATTACTCACATACCAACATCAATCACAACACCGTATCCAAGAGTCCAGTAACAGTCAACGCAGCGGTTCAATCAAGCAAATCAACATCATAGCAACAACAACAATAACCATAGCAGCCAAATAACTAAACACAATTCCATATTATCAAATATCCACCAACAATACATATAACACCAATTATTCACAATTAATAGCTCATCACATTATTCACACGACCAGTAACACAGTCCAACAACAACAACATCAGTAACCATAACAGTCAAATAACCAACAATGACCCTCTTAACAGTTCAGTCAAACAGCAAAACACACAAAGTATCACAGGCACATACCAAGGGTTATCCATCCTCACCTGGTGTGTCTTTGAAACTGCTATCCGGTCAACCTTGATACCCTATATATATACACACAACAACACAATCACTTATAATGCACCGACAAGATGATTATGCATGATGCCGGTTTAACAGTATTTAGACGGCTTATCTGTTCATTTCATTATCTCCTCAATTACCTTATTACTAAACAGTTCATCTGACCTGATGGCAATTAATTGATTAAGTATATCCAGCCAATATATCAAAACATACTTGATTTTAGATTAAAACCGAAGCCGAGCGTCCGAGCCGTTATCCCGGCCCTTAGGTCGCTTAAGATAAGAAAATACATAATTACGTTGTTTAAATCATATATAAGAAATCTTATTATAAAGTATATAATATTCCATAAAGTACTTATACCCGATTAAAATAGTAACAAATACGTATTTGTTTAGTAGCCAATGAAAATAGTGGTATTTCGCTATACGATATATGTATACACTTGTACAAGATTAAAATCAATAGTTAAAATAGGGTATAGATCCAATATTATCTTAGCTTAGGATTACGGTAATAAAATAATAAAACCAATACATGTGTAAACATGTTTAATATTATAATTAATAGCATGTCTAGTAAAATAATAACAATTGTACCGTGGTATATTGTAATACTGAAAGATAATAGATTTGACAAGTTAACTTAGGTTACTATTTGTAATTGCCTCTAAAGAAAATTAATTCAAGTTATATATAAAACCTGTATAATCAAATCCAAATAATATCGAATTATTAGCCGATGAGCATCTTCCCAAAACAATTTGTTAATCCGTCAATTAACAACGTTAATGAGTCTATAATCATGTCCGTTAAGAGTCCGTCCCGAGAACATGGGCTTCCGCACGTTCGGCCCGTTTCCGAGTCCGTTACGCAAACCGAGCCCAAACCCGAGCCAAGGCGAAATGAGTCCAAGGAATTACCCAAAGGTCCATTCCCGAGTTTGCCGGAGAATTCCCAAGACTGCCGGAACCTCGCCGGATTCCGGCCAAGGTACTGTTCACGGCAGACCAAAAACTCCACTTCCCTCCTACTGCTCAAGCTCACAAAACATCCAAACCTCACTTTCATCATACCCACTGCTACTGTTCGTCACCAGCAACACACCCAAAACACCAAACCCACTGATATCACCTCCAAATCCAAGGCCACACCATACATCCACGCGACGGCGACGGTCGTGAAGGGTTGAAGGCTTAGAAAGAAGGCAGCGGCCCTCTGTGCTCGGTCGTGGTCATTGCTCTGCCCCTCGACGGTAGCAGCGAGGCCTGCTTCCAATCTCGGTGGCGACGTCCAGCTGAGCGGCACTGGAGGAGATGGTCGCGGGCGGCGCGACGCGAAGGAGGCGGAGGCGGCGATCTGCAGCTCTGTGCTCTGCTCCTCCACGGCATCGATTGATGAGGAAGAAGAGAGATGTGTCGGCGGCTGCAGACGCGGCGGAACGGGGGGGTCAAGGCAGAGGAAGGAAGAACCGAGGGGAGGAGGAAGGTGGTCCACCGGTTCTGAGGTGGCGGTGGTGGTGGCTGTCTCGGTGGTGGCGAAGAAGAAAGAAGAAGAAGGAAAAGGAGGGGCTCGGCTGGTGAGCTTACTCAGGGAGAGGAGAGAGAGCGAGAGGAAAAGAAGAAGGCAAAGGTGAGGGGAGGCGTGAGCAGAGAGGAGGTGTAGATAAAGGAGAGAGATGGGGAAGAAACAAGGAAGAAATAGAAATGAATCACGGGAAAGGAAAACGAAAAGTGACAAGAAAAGAAAAGGGGCCGGCGGCTGAACGAAAAGAGGAGGAGAAAAGAAAGAAAAAGAGAAAAGAGAAACAGAAGAAAAGAAAAGAAGAAAAGGGAAGAGGACAAGGGCATAACCGTAATTTTCCGTCCCGAGTCCAAAAATATGACTTGGGCTCGGAAAATCCGATTAATTCTCCTGAGCATTGCCCAACTCTTGGAACTGAAAACCGAGGCTCGGTTAGTTAAAAAGATACTCCTGAGCGCGGAAAAACTCTCGGTTTCGAAAAACGACGCCCGATTTACCTTGAATTAATTACCCAAGATTAATTCAACAGTAAATCACAGTAAAAGGACTTTTACAGTCTCGGTAAAAATAAAAAATTTTACCCGGGCTGTTACAGTCTACCCACCTTAAAAAGAATTTCGTCCCCGATATTCCGTCTTATCCGTGGGTCCAACCACGATAAGCTTCTGGTATACTCCACCAGGTGTCCAACCTCAACCCGAGATACCGCTTATACCCTTAAGCGACATCTCGTCCTCTATAAGAACCAAACCTCATAACTGAGACACTCATTCTCAGCCATGGATTCTCCACTCCGATCTCGAACGACCTCAAACTCCAAGAACAACAGCTACATTGGTGGCACTGCCTTCCCGACAAGTTCCGATGAAGAACCTCCGAAGAAGCGCTTCAAGACGAACATAATCGGCCTGAAGGAACACATGGTCGTCTCCCCAAAACGACAAAAGAAGCGTGCCGACAAGAAGGCTGAGGATCGAAAGGGCAAGGCGACGGCTGAAAGAAGCACTGGACAAGCTAGGGTCGTACCAGGTTATCAATTAATTCTGGATGCCAGGCCAAGGAACCATACCATATCTTACTATACCGGGACCACGTCCCAAAACCGGATATTTGGTATATCCAAACCACTGGGTATTCGGTATACCCCAACTACAGGCATCAACATGCCAACCGGATATTCGGTATATCCGAACCACTGGGTATTCGGTATACCCCAACCACAGGCATCAACATGCCAACCGGATATTCGGTATATCCGAACCACTAGGTATTCGGTATACCCCAACCACAGGCATCAACATGCCAACCAAATCAAGTAACCAAACCAAGTAACCGACCATAGCATCCCAAAATTAATTTTCAAACCATCGGGTCGTACCACTACTTTCCACATGACAATTGTATCATCATTTCAAATCAATTCCAATTTCCAACTTCCAATTTCCATTCCTCAATTATCCATATCATAGTTTATTCCAATTATCCAATCACAACACTGACTACCGACGACAATCACAATAACCCTAACAGTCAAACAATTATCCAACATCCTATTAGCTCAGGTTATACAATAGACCAATCCAACAACAGTTTCATAACATCAATTACTCACAGACCAACATCAATCACAACACCGTATCCAAGAGTCCAGTAACAATCAACGCAGCGGTTCAATCAAGCAAATCAACATCATAGCAACAACAGCAATAACCATAGCAGCCAAATAACTAACACAATTCCATATTATCAAATATCCACCAACAATACATATAACACCAATTATTCACAATTAACAGCTCATCACATTATTCACACGACCAGTAACACAGTCCAACAACAACAACATCAGTAACCATAACAGTCAAATAACCAACAATGACCCTCTCAACAGTTCAGTCAAACAGCAAAACACACAAAGTATCACAGGCACATACCAAAGGTTATCCATCCTCACCTGGTGTGTCTCTGAAACTGCTATCCGGTCAACCTTGATACCCTATATATATACACATAGCAACACAATCACTTATAATGCACCGACAAGATGATTATGCATGATGCCGGTTTAACAGTATTTAGATGGCTTATCTGTTCATTTCATTATCTCCTCAATTACCTTATTACTAAACAGTTCATCTGACCTGATGGCAATTAACTGATTAAGTATATCCAGCCAATAAATCAAAACATACTTGATTTTAGATTAAAACCGAAGCCGAGCGTCCGAGCCGTTATCCCGGCCCTTAGGTCGCTTAAGATAAGAAAATACATAATTACGTTGTTTAAATCATATATAAGAAATCTTATTATAAAGTATATAATATTCCATAAAGTACTTATACCCGATTAAAATAGTAACAAATACGTATTTGTTTAGTAGCCAATGAAAATAGTGGTATTTCGTTATACGATATATGTATATACTTGTACAAGATTAAAATCAGTAGTTAAAATAGGATATAGATCCAATATTATCTTAGCTTATTATTACGGTAATAAAATAATAAAACCAATACATGTGTAAACATGTTTAATATTATAATTAATAGCATGTCTAGTAAAATAATAACAATTGTACCGTGGTATATTGTAATACTCAAAGATAATAGATTTGACAAGTTAACTTAGGTTACTATTTGTAATTGCCTCTAAATAAAATTAAATCAAGTTATATATAAAACCTGTATAATCAAATCCAAATAATATCGAATTATTAGCCGATGAGCATCTTCCCAAAACAATTTGTTAATCCGTCAATTAACAACGTTAATCAGTCTATATTCATGTCCGTTAAGAGTTCGTCCCGAGAACATGGGCTTCCGCACGTTAGGCCCGTTTCCGAGTCCGTTACGCAAACCGAGTCCAAACCCGAGCCAAGGTGAAATGAGTCCAAGGAATTACCCAAAGGTCCATTCCCGAGTTTGCCGGAGAATTCCCGGGACTGCCGGAACCTCGCCGGATTCCGGCCAAGGTACTGTTCACTGCAGACCAAAAACTCCACTTCCCTCCTACTGCTCAAGCTCACAAAACATCCAAACCTCACTGTCATCATACCCACTGCTACTGTTCGTCACCAGCAATACACCCAAAACACCAAACCCACCGATATCACCTCCAAATCCACGGCCACACCATACATCCACGCGACGGCGACGGTCGTGAAGGGTTGAAGGCGAAGAAAGAAGGCAGCGGCCCTCTGTGCTCGGTCGTGGTCAATGCTCTGCCCCTCGACGGTAGCAGCGAGGCCTGCTTCCAATCTCGGTGGCGACGTCCGGCTGAGCGGCACTGGAGGAGATGGTCGCGGGCGGCGCGACGCGAAGGAGGCGGAGCCGGCGATCTGCAGCTCTGTGCTCTGCTCCTCCACGGCATCGATTGATGAGGAAGAAGAGAGATGTGTCGGCGGCTGCAGACGCGGTGGAACAGGGGGATCAAGGCAGAGGAAGGAAGAACCGAGGGGAGGAGGAAGGTGGTCCATCGGTTCTGAGGTGGCGGTGGTGGTGGCTGTCTCGGTGGTGGCGAAGAAGAAAAAAGGAGAAGGAAATGGAGGGGATCGGCTGGTGAGCTTACTCGGGGAGAGGAGAGAGAGCGAGAGGAAAAGAAGAGGGCAAAGGTGAGGGGAGGCGTGAGCAGAGAAGGAGTGTAGATAAGGGAGAGAGATGGGGAAGAAACAAGGAAGAAATATAAATGAATCACGGGAAAGGAAAATGGAAAGTGACAAGAAAAGAAAAGGGGCCGGCGGCTGAAAGAAAAGAGGAGGAGAAAAGAAAGAAAAAGAAAAGAGAAAAAGAAGAAAAGAAAAGAAGAAAAGGGAAGAGGACAGGGGCATAATCATAATTTTCCGTCCCAAGTCCAAAAATATGACTTGGGCTCGGAAAATCCGATTAATTCTCCTGAGCATTGCCCAACTCTTGGAACTGAAAATCGAGGCTCGGTTAGTTAACAAGATACTCCTGAGCGCGGGAAAACTCTCGGTTTCGAAAAACGATGCCCGATTTACCTTGAATTAATTACCCAAGATTAATTCAATAGTAAATCACGATAAAAAGACTTTTACAGTCCTGGTAAAAATAAAAAATTTACCCGGGCTGTTACAGTCTACCCACCTTAAAAAGAATTTCGTCCCCGAAATTCCGTCTTATCCGTGGGTCCTACCACGATAAGCTTCTGGTATACTCCACCAGGTGTCCAACCTTAACCCGAGATACCGCTTATTCCCTTAAGCGACATCTCGTCCTCTATAAGAACCAAACCTCATAACTGAGACACTCATTCTCAGCCATGGATTCTCCACTCCGATCTCGAACGACCTCAGACTCCGAGAACAACAGCTACATCGGTGGCACTGCCTTCCCGACAAGTTCTGATGAAGAACCTCCGAAGAAGCGCTTCAAGACGAACATCATCGGCCTGAAGGAACACATGGTCGTCTCCCTAAAACGACGAAAGAAGCGTGTTGGCAAGAAGGCTGAGGATCAAAAGGGCAAGGCGACGGCTGAAAGCAGCACTCCACAGCAGGCACTGACGCAGCTGAACGTCTCACTGAAGAAGATCAGCTCGGCGGTGTTGCAGATCGAACTGGCGTGCGCGGAACTCTTCCCTCACATGAAGAACGTACAAGAACTCTGCTATGAACAGTGCAGCCCAGACCAAGGCAGCAGGCCCAAACACAGGCCCACGCCCCGCCTAGCCCAACAACCATTCGGCCCAACCTACACATAAGCCCATAATTGAAAACCCAGGAACTGTGCGACCTGTCTACACAAAACGGATCTTTGCAAAACTCGGGTCTCACCTCCGGGTTGTAGCGACAGCGGCGCGACAGAAGCGACGAGTGCGAGGGAGAAGCTGGCGCAGGGTCGGCGAGGCTGAGGCGACTCCTCCGGCGGTGGAAAACTGGGGCTGCAACGCCGGTGTCGTCGTCAGCGGCGCAGAGAGGGAGATCCGCGGGATGCACGACGGGTCAACGGCAGCTGGCGGCGCGTCTCGCGGTTGAGAAGGCGACGGTGCGACGAACCTGATGGTGGCGTCGGTGAGGCACGAAATGGCGGGGAACTCCTCGACGTGCACAGTAACCGGAAGGAGGAAGGTGGAGACAGTGTTCACCGGTTTCTTTTTTTTCCATTTTTCTTTCTTTTTCCTATTTTCTTTATTTTTCTTTCTATTTTCTTTTTTTACCTATTTTCTGTATTGTTTTTTTTCTTTTCTTTTTTTTCTTTCTTTTTTTCTTCTTCTTCTACTCTGTTTTTTTTATTTTTTTCTTCTCTTTTTTTCCCCCTCTTTTTTTCTTTCTCTCTTTTTTTTTCTTTTCCTCTCTTTTTCTTTTTCCTCTCTTTTTCTTTTTCCTCTCCTCTTCCTTTCTTCCTCTGCTTTCTTTTTATAACGGTGAAAACATTGTGCGGCGTGTGAACTTCAATAATGCAGCTTGTCTGCAATATGAAGCGAGTTCGGTCCGGACCAGAAAATAACTGATACCCCTTTAGTTATTTTCCGATGTGATTTTTCTGAGGATTCCGGGACCCGAGAAAATACCAACTTAGGCCTGAAAAATCCACGTAAAAATCTCGAGCGCGGGAAAAGCCTCGGTTACGAAAAACGACGCTCAATTTACCTTGAATTAATTACCCAAGGTTAAATTCAAAGGTAAATCACTGTATAACGACTTTTACAGTCTGGTAAAAATCTAAAAGTTTTACCCGGGCTGTTACACGAGATGACGGCAGGGAAAGGGATGTTGGCGACGAGGAAGGAGAACGCGAGGAAGGTGATGGCGGATCTGGCGGCTTGCTCGTCGGGTCCAGCGGCTGCAGCGAGGCGTCAAGGTCGGTGCAGGCGGTTGGTAGCTCGGTGGAGGCGTCGGTGGTGCTGCGCACGGCTCGCGGTGGTGGATGGTGTCGAGTGGTTGATGGCGCGATGAGGGTGGCGGTGACGGTGTGTGGGAGCGGAAGGAAGATGGTGGTGGTGTTGGTGTGGTGACGGCCGGCGGTGGTGAGATGGCGACAACCCCTCCTCCTCTTCTTTCTTTTTTTTCTTTTCTCTTTTTTTTGTTTCTTTTCTTTTCTGTTTTCTCCTCTTTTCTTTTCTTTTTTTTTCCTGGTTTTGGTGAAGAAAGAAACTGGTTTTGTGTATTTTTTGTTTGCAGTTGAAGTCGGCAGGAGAAGAATGAGGCTGAGTTTTTTTTGCAGGTGAAGGTGATGCTGGGTGATGGGTTTTTGCAGGCAGAAGAAAAGCATGCAACGTACTGGTAAGTCACGGGTGAGACAAGCAATACAGGGTAGAGGCGGCTCACAGGCTGCATAATTGAGCTGCCTCAATTATGTAGCACTGTGCTGCATGTGAGGCGTGTCCCGTCCGGACCAGAAAATAACTATAATACCCCCTTGACTTTATTTCTGGCCCGATAATTTGAGGTTAAACATGACTTTTCTGAAGATTCCTGGACCCGAAAAATTCCAACTTTGGTCCGTAAAATCCGCAGAAAAATCCTGAGCGTGGGACAAAGCTCGGTTTCGGAATCCGATGCATATTTTACCCTGAAATAATTACCCAAGATTATTTTTATTTGGTAAATTACTGTACAAAGCATTTTTACAGTCCCGGTAAAATGTAAATTTTTACCCGGGCTGTTACATTTTGCTACCCAGTATACACCTCTCTCAACCTCTCCTTTCTGCCCTGCAACTCCACACCCAAACCCAGTACCTCCTTCCCCTGCAAACTCAAACACCAGCTCAGTACAACCACCCGTGATAGGAAGCCAACCAGGAAGAAAAAAATAAAACAACCCTCACCCACCAAAACGTTGCCGTTTTGGCAACAACCACACACAACCCCACCCCTCTCTTTCTCCTCCTTGCCGTGAAACACCACCACCACCGGCAGAACCACCTCGTCACCAGTTCGTCATCATCTCCCTCGCTCGTCGCTGCAACCACGAGTCGCCGCCTCGCCGTCCCCGGTGTCATCACCTGCTCGCCTCGCGTCGCAGCCGTTCGAGCAAGATGACCGCCGCCGAAATCCCCGACTGCTTTGTCGCCTCGCCGCCTCCTGCACTGCCGTCGCTATCGCCTCGCCTCCGTCGTCTCGCCGTTTCGCTGCTAGCCGCTGCGTCGTCGCCGTCACAGACTTGGAACGAGGGTGAGTGACCCGCCTCTACAACCGGGTTGAGGCTTTGGGTCGGGTTGACCCATATGCTGCCTGGGCCGTGTGTGACAATTGGGTTGTGGGCTGCTGACTTGGGCTCTTTGCCTTGGTCTGGGCCTTAACCTTGGTCTGGTTTAGAGGTCTGGGCTGAGTTGAGTTGGGTTTTGGGGCTGGGCTGTTGGGTTTGGTTCCAGGCCTGCGCGTGGGTCTGTGCTTGGGCTCCTAGTTGGGGCCTGGGCTTGGCACTGTGCATGGTCTGGGCTAGTACTATTCGGCCCAGTCTGAAAAAATAAAATAAAATAAAATAAAATCTGGAAAATTATAATTCTGGGAAAATAAAAAAAATATATAATTTGTGGAAATAATATTTGGGAAAAATTTGGGGAATAATACTATGGAAAATATGATTTTGGGAAAAGTATATTATATATAGTAAATAATAATTATTTTGGAGGAAATAAATATGGAAAGGGTATTATCAAATAAGTATTATACCGGAATAATATCCGGGTATAAATATAGTATGGTATTTTGACACCTAGAAATAAATGATGAATTATGATGATAATGGAAAATTAACCCGAGGTAGTAACCGAGACGAGTTAGAATTTATTTTTCGGTATACAGTACTAGCATGACATTTGCATATCACTTATGTGTGCATATTACTTGTTTGATATAGGAGTTGATAACGAGCAGATACCTGAGGAACCGGACTTGGAGTCTGTTGGACAATTCCATAACTGATAATCGGCTAAGGTGAGGATGGATAACCTTGGATATGTGCCCGTAATACTGTGTGTGATTTTTTTTGCTTGATTGAACTGCTGAATTGATTATTGTCTGTTATTTGATTGCTATGGAAAATTGTTGATGCTGTTGTGGATTGTGTTTAGACTTGTGGATATTGTGTTGAGATTGATGCTGAACTGTAATCTGTGATTAATTGACGTTATGAGTCTGATGTTGGTTTGGTCTGTGGAATGATCTGAAATAATGGAAAGTTGGATAATTGAGGATAGAGTAGTGAAACTAGACTGAATTTAAGATGATGATATAATTGTCACGTGGAAAGTAGTGGTACGACTAGATGGTTAGAGGCTAGTTCTGTGGTGTCATGGCTGGTTTGGTTTGGTTGTTGGGGATGTTGATCCCGGATGATGTTGTTATTGGGATGTTGATCTCGGATTTGTTGATATTGGGATGTTGATCCCGGATTGATTGTGATTGGGATGTTAATCCTGGATTGTGATTTGGCCTGGCATCCAAAATTAGTTAATAACCAGGTACGACCCTAGCTTGTCCAGTGACGGGGCTCGGAAGATAAAATTGGTAATAATAATAATAAACATTCTTTTGGTCTTGGCTCAGTTATGTTTTAGTAGGATTCTTCTGTTGTGTTGTTTATGTTTACTTCGAAAGTATTATGGTTGATTACATATCTCTGTTTATCCTTCGTCGGTGAGCACTTCGGACTCACCCCTCGCCTGCGGGGTTTCATCCCGTAGGTTTAGTTGCTTCGTAGTTCAGGTACGACGTTCTCCACCTGACTCCGGATCCATACCTCCGCGGCATGTGCACTTAAGACTTCCGCTGCTGTGCTATATATGTTGTTGTGTTGCTGCTTTCTGTATTGCTTATGATGATGTTTATTTTGGATTATGCTACTGCTGATGTGTAAAGTGTGTAGATTGAATAATGGTCCCCGAGTATGGGTGACAATTGTAGTATACTGTGTGCTGTTGTATTTGAGCTTAGTGTGTAATATTTTACTGCGATGTACTACCTGAACTGTTAGAAAGAATAGTTTCGGCACGTGTTTACTGTAACCGGTAAATACGGGCCGGGGCGCTTCATTTTTGGGCAATATGTACTAATTTGTTTTTATATATTAATAATAGCTGAATTATTTTTAATCTAATTTTTTGTGTATTTTCTCTATTTTATATTTTTTTAATTTATATATAGAACTTAGTTATTTTGTTGACTTGAATATATTACTTTTATTTATAGTTTTTTCTTAATCATTTTATAAATAATTATTTTTAATTATAGCATGGGTAACAGCCCGGGTAAAATTTTTAATTTTTACCGGACAGTAGAAGTCGTTTTACCGTGATTTACTGTTGAATTAATCTTGGGTAATTAATTCAAGGTAAATCGGGAGTCGTTTTTCGAAACCAAGAGTTTTCCCGCGCTCGTGATTTTCCCGTGGATTTTTCGGAACTAAGTTGGTATTTTTCGGGTTTCGGAATTTCTCGGAAAATCACACCGGAAAATAACCAAGGAGGTATCTGTTATTTTCTGATCCGGATCGGACTCGCCCGTAATACGGACGATTTGTATTATTGCTCTCACATGAGTAATAGTATTTATCAGGTTATAAAAAAAGAAGCAGGATCCGGTGAAGGAAGCAGAAGGAGAGGAAGAGAGGAGAGGAGGAAAAAAAAAAAGAGAAAAGAAAAAGAGAGAAAAAAGAAAAAGAGAAAAAAAAAAGAAAGAAAAAAACTGGAAAATAGAAAAAAAAAGAAACAGAGAGAGGGAGAAAAAGGAAATGGAAATCGAAAAAGAAAGAAAGGAAAAAAAAAAGAAAATCAGGAAATCAGAAAAGAAAAGAAAATACAAGAAAAAAAAAGAGGGATTAACAGTGCGTCACCCCAGTTCCTCCGGTCACTGTGCATGGCGACGCGTTCCGGCCGTTGTCTCGCCGCACCGACACGACCACCGTGCTCTCAGGGCTGACGCGACCTCACCCCCGTCGCCCCCGAGTCATCCCGTCGCCGGAGCCGCCGTCACGCGCCAACAACCTGGAGGAGGACCCGCGGATCTTGCTTCCTCTGCTCCTGCGCCCGCTGCCGACAGGCTTCCGCCGCCTTTCCACCGCCCTCGAGCTCGCTTCCACCTCGCCGGCCCTGCGACACCTTCCTCCTCGAGCTCGCGCCGCCGCCGTCGTCGAGGTGAGCAGATCCGAGTAGTCGACCCGCTGTGCAGTCCGGGTCGCGCCTGGGTCTGGATCCGGGTGCGACCAGTTCTACTTTTAATTAAAAAAAAAAACAAAACAATATATATATGTATTTATGTATTTACCTGTATTCTGGTATTTAATTTTAAGGAAAAAAATATATATTTTCATATTTCGAAAAATACGGTAAATCTGTGTTATGGTTTATGGTTTTGAAATATATATTTACTTTGATAAATAATTAAGTTTTGTTTTGGAAAAACTATTTTTAATTGGAAAAATATATATATATACCATGAAATAATTTCTGGAAATTTAATATGTATATTATTTTGGCTGGAAAATTATGATTATGGTACATGTATATAAATATGTATTTTAGAAATTAAAGTTAATTATAGTTTGTGTTGGAAAATATTATTACTATATATATTTAGAAAAGATAAATACTATATAAATATTTTCTGAAAATTATAGATATGTTATTATTATTCTGGAAAATTATGATGATTATTATTTTGAAAAATTATAATTATTTTATGAAAATATTTTTAAAGAGTTTTAATTAAAGTATGGTACCAAAATTATATTCGGATATACGTACGGTAATTATTTTCGGTAAATGGAAGTAATAAAGGATATGTAACCGGGATGGGATATTTCATAGTATTGGCATCATAGTATACCGAATATGTGCATTTATGTGTATATATGGTTTTGTGGTATAGGTTTGGATATCAGGCAGTTCCCTGAGGAGCTGGCGTCGGACCGGTCATAGTTTCCGGAGTTGAGTAATCGGCCAAGGTGAGGATGGATTTCCTTCAATATGTGCCTAAATTACTCGGTTATTATGTTTTGATGATTGTGCATTGTTGATTGTTGCTTTTGCTATGTTTTGGATCGGGATGTTTATCCCGGTGTCATGTTGGTTTTTGGGATGTTTATCCCCGTGTTGTTTTTCTTTGTCTTTTGGAGTAAGTATAATGAATTAATAATAAATTGTGACAAGGATGTCGATCCTTGGTATTTTGGGTAGGGATGTCGATCCCTGAGTTTGGTTTTTAATGACGATATAATTGTCACGTGGTAAGTAGAGGTACGACCGGATGGTTAGAGACTGTTTTGTGGTGGCCATGATCTGGGTTCGTGTGATAAGCATGTCTATGCTTGGGATGTCTATCCCGGTTTGTTATTTTTGGGATGTCTATCCCTGGGTTCTTTTTGATCTGGCACCAGGAACAGGTTGATAACCTGGTACGACCCTAGCTTATCCGTGACGGGGCCCGGAAAGATAAAAATTGGATAATTGATTTTATTTGAGTCTTCTTGGTCTTGGACCGATTTTGGGTCGGGTCTTTTGGTTTGGTTGACCTTAAGTAATTTTTAGTGTCCATATTGATTGTCTTTCCATTGTCGTGAGCACTTCGGACTCACCCCTCACCTGCGGGCTTTCATCCCGTAGGTTGAGTTGTTTCATGTACAGGCTTGGTACATTCCAGACAGGCTGCAGCGTTATCCCTTGGACAGGGCTCGGATCCATAGTTTGCATATATGCATACAGTGTTAGTGAGTCTTTAAGTCTTCCGCTGTGCACTGCTTTTGTTATTGTTGGGTCATTGGGCCAGTTATGATATTTTATTGTTGGGCCATTGGGCCGAGTTATTATTGTATACACTGTATGCTTGGGTTTAATTGGTTGGGTTGTCACAGTTCCGGCTCGTGTTTACTGTGTTCGGTAAATTCGGGTCGGGGCGTTTCAGCATGTATCATTAAGCACTAAAAAATTACTAAAAAATAAAAGAATTTTATAATAATAAACAAAAAAAAAATAATGACTTTTTAATAATATTCCACTACTAATACTATACAAAGAGGAAAAATATTAAGAAAAATTAATAAAAAATATTAGAAAACCTAAACTATTAAGTAATAACATAAAGCATAATTTTGAAATTTAAACATAAAAAAATTGAACAGAAAATTTTAAAATTAATTTATAATAATAAGCTCAAAAAATAAAAAAAAAATAAATATAAATATTAACACATAAAATAGAAAAAAAATTAAATTGGAAAATGCAAAGAAATATTATATAAAAAATAAAATATTTAATAATAATATAAAGAATAATTAATTTTGCAAATTTAAATGTAAAAGTTAACCCAAAAATAGAGGAAAAAATTATATTTTTAAAAAAATAATAAGCATTAAAAAAGTGTAAGAGAGAATAATTATTAGAATAGAGGAACTAATTAAATTTACAAATAAAAAGGCTTAAAAAATGAAAATGTACCTTTACATCATTTATAGTCATGTATAGACTAATAGTGAGGTTCTATAATTTTATATTGGATGATTCCTATAACCCCGTCACTTGAATTGTCCATAAAATCTTTGTGGGGAGTCAATTAATTCAAAGCATCAAAATTGATTTTCCGGCACAAATAAAAAAGATATGAAAAAAGATTGAAGTAGATTGGGGAAATAGAAATACACTATTGTATTGAGTTAAGACTAGAGAGTATAGTAAAATAAAGAGGAGACTTTATTAAGAGAGACAAGATGATAGTTAATAATAATACTAATATCATGCGTACCTAATGCAAATAGAAACAAAATAATAATATAAGGAAGAATGTAAGAATGATAGAGAAACTGTACCCACATAAAAATAAGTACAAAGATTATATCTACATTAAAGAGATATGATGTAACAGGCCGGATAAAATTTTTTATTTTTACCAGACTGTAGAAGTCGTTTTACCGTGATTTACTGTTGAATTAATCTTAGGTAATTAATTCAAGGTAAATCGGGAGTCGTTTTTCGAAACCGAGGGTTTTCCCGCGCTCGTGATTTTTCCGTGGATTTTTCGGACCTAAGTTGGTATTTCTCGGGTTTCGGAATTTCTCGGAAAATCACACCGGAAAATAACTAAGGGGGTATCAGTTATTTTCTGGTCCAGATTGGACCCGCTTGTATTATTGATTATCACATGATTAATAGTTAATCACAGTTTATAAAAGCAGAGGAAGAAGGAACCGGGTGAGGAAGAGAAGAAGAAAAAAAGAGAGGAAAAGGAAAAGAGAGGAAAAGAGAAAAAAAAAAAAGAGAGAAAGGAAAAAGAAAAAAAAAAGAAAAGAAGAGGAATAAGAAAAAAGAGAGAAAAATAGGAAAAAAAGGGAAAAAAAAAGAAAACAGAAAATACAGAGAGAGGAAGAAAAAAAAGAGAAGAGAAAAAAGAAAAAATAAAAACAGAGAAAAAAGAAAGAAAATCAGAAGAAATAGAAAAAAGAAAGAAAAAGAAAAAAAAAAGAGAGGGAACAGTTCGTCAACTCACCCGGCGCCCTTGCTGCTGTGCATGGGAGGACGACCGGCGCCGAGTCTCGTGCCACCGACCACAGCAGCGTGCTCGCAGGGCCGTCGCGAGCTCAGCCCCGCTGTCGCCGTCGAGTTCCGTCGCCGTAGCCACCGTGACGCGCCTTCGACCCGGCAGAGGACCTGTGGATCCGTATTCGTCGCGCCTCCCGCCTTCGGCCGACGCCGCCGCGCCCAGTTACCCGGCCTCCTTCGCGTCGCCTGCATCCGCCGCACGCCCAGAAGTGGTCGCCCTCCTTCTCGCGCTCGCCGTCGCCGTCACAGCCGCTGCAACCCGCGAGGTAAGCCGATCCGGGTGCTTGACCCGTGTGGTATCCGGGTCGCACTATCTGGGCTTGGATTTTTTTTGGGCTGGGTTGTTCGGGCATGGGCCGGACTGTGCTGCTGGGCTCTGCACGGGCCTGGGCTTGGCACTGTGCAGGGTCTGGGCCGGCACTGTTCATGGCCCAGTCCGTTTATTTAAAAAAAATATATATATGTATTTATTTAATATTCTGGTATTTATTTTGGAAAAAAATTATATAATTATTTTGAGAAAATTATGGCTAATTTAATTCTGGAATTTTCAGGAAAATATAAATATATTTACTTTGATAAATAATTAAGTTATGTTTGGAAAAACTATTGTTATTTGGAAAAATATATATATCATGAAATTAATTTCTGGAAATTTAATATGTATATTATTTCGTATGGAAAATTATGATTGTGGTATATGTATATAAATAGGTATTTTGGAAATTAAAGTTAATTATATTTTGTGTTGGAAAATATTACTACTAAATAAATTTAGAAAAGATAAATACTAGATAAATATTTTCTGAAAAATATAAATAGGTTATTATTTTTCTGGAAAAACTATGGTGATTATAATTTTGGAGAATTATAATTATTTTATGAAAATATTTTGAAAAGAGTTTTAATTAAAGTATGGTACCGAAATTATATTCGGAAATACGTACGGTAAATTATTTTCGGTAAAAGATAATAGTAAGGATATGAACCGGGATGGGTAATTTCGCAGTTTGGGCATCATAGTATACCGATTATGTGCATTTATGTGTATATATTGTCTTGTGGTATAGGTTTGGATATCGGGCAGTTTCCCGAGGAGCCGGCGTCGGACCGGTCATTATTTCCGAAGTTGAGTAATCGGCCAAGGTGAGGATGGATTTCCTTCAATATGTGCCTATATTACTCGGTTATTATGTTTTGATGATTGTGCATTGTCGATTGTTGCTTTTGCTGTGTTTTGGTTTGGGATGTTTATCCCGATGTCTTGTTTGGTTTTTGGGATGTTTATCCCCGTGTTGATTTTCTGTGTCTTTTGGTTCAAAGTATAAAATGGAAAAAATAATGAATTGTGACAAGGATATCGATCCTTGGTATTTTGGGTTAGGGATGTTGATCCCTGAGATATGATTTTGGTTGATGATAATATAATTGTCACGTAGTAAGTAGAGGTACGACCGGATGGTTTGAGACTGTTTTGGTGCCATGATCTGGGTTACTTGTGACAGGCATGTTGATGCCGGTTTGATTGGGATGTTGATCCCTGAGTTTGTTATTTGGGATGTCTATCCCTGGGTTCTTTTTGATCTGGCACCAGGAACAGGTTGATAACCTGGTACGACCCTAGCTTATCCGTGACGGGGCCCGGAAAGATAAAATTGGATAATTGGATTTTATTTGAGTCTTTGGGTCGGTTTTTGCCTGTTTTTGCCTTGAGTAATTTTAGTGTTGCATATTGATTGTCTATCCATGGTTGTGAGCACTTCGGACTCACCCCTCACCTGCGGGCTTTCATCCCGTAGGATGAGTTATTTGTGTTACAGGTTGGGTGCATTCCAGACAGACTGCAGCGTTATCCCTTGGACAGGCTTGGATCCATAGTTTGCATCTATGCATACAGTGTTTATGTGAGTGTTATAAGTCTTCCGCTGTGCATGTTTTTACTTTTATTGGGCCATTGGGCCGGTTTTGTTATTTACGATGTTTATTATTTTGGGCCGTTGGGCCCGAGTTATTGTTGTATACACTGTATGCTGGGCTCGGTTGTCACAGTTCCGGCTTGTGTTTACTGTGTACGGTAAATACGAGTCAGGGCGTTTCATATGATAAGGATAGATTGTATCTATATTTAAAGAGATATGATAAGCTATAAATATAGGGGAGATTGGAAGCCAACATTTATTAGGGTAGCCTAAATCTTTAAATTTTTACGTTTAAATTTCAAAATTATGCTTTATGTTATTACTTAATCGTGATCTTTTTTGTTTTTGATTTAAAAAAATCTTAAACAACATTTATTAGGGTAGCCTAGACTATATTTTATAATTTTTAAAAGATTAAGGGTCTAAGTATATTTATTAAAACTCCCTAATCAAGAATTAAATGTTGATAAGACTTAAGGGTTTTTCTTTTCTCCCTCTTCCTCTCTGAGAAAAATCCTACATCTACATATTGGGGTTGCCGTCGCCAACGACCTTCTCTCCGGCGGTAAGACCCCACCAATTAGTTTTTTTTCTTTAATTTTTCAGTTTTATTGTTTTATTTTCACTTTTTATGAGTTTAGTCCTATTTTTTGTGAGTTTGTTTTCTCTGTTTTTGGTGATTCGAATAATACTATGGGAGCCAAAAAGCCATGGAGGAAGATTTGACTTCAAGAACAATTCTTTGCAGAAATTCACCAACAAAGAGATATTTTGTCCCACAGGTATGCATCGCCTTCACCTGTTGACTTGGTGGTCCACATGTATGCATCGCCTTCACCTGTTGGCTTGGTGGTTGTTGCACGTACGATACATGTTATGACGCCCGCGAGAGTAGTAAATCCTCTTTTGAAGGATATAGATTTTAGGTTGGGAAGAATTTTTATGTTGAATTTTTGTCATGGTTTTGTTCTAGAACTTCAATTATATGTCTTCACATCTTTTAATCTTTTATATGAATGAAGAATGCTGCTTCATAAAAAAATAAAAAAAATTAATTTTCCAAATGGGGAAAATTCGTGTCATGCGCATGTAATTGTAAGCCGTAAGGTATGCATGAGTGCACCCATTAAGGATGGGTACCACATCATTAACCTTAAGAAAAGGCCCATAAATGAAAGGCTCAAGGTGCCCATTTGAATGTTAAAGATTCCCTACCAGTTGGCCCATTTGAATATTAAAGATTCCTGCCAGTTGGTTGGGTTGGACCCTGATCTCTTCCGGAAGTTTGCCAATAACAACTTATGCCAACTTAATAGTATGTTTGGGAAGTTATTTTTGAGGAGTGGTTTATAGTTTTCTTAGTTTTTTAAGAAGAGAAAACTTGTTTGGATGGGTCAAAAAACTCTCTCTCAAAAAATAGTTTTTAAAAAGTTGTCCTCAAATAAGTAAAAAGTGAGAACTACAAAAAAGTGTTTTGAGGTGTTTTTGGAAAGAGGCGGTGGCATGATGATGATTCTTTGAAGTTTTATTTATGGTATTCTCGTAAACAAAAGAGGCGTTGTGGCGCTGTGGTAAATATTTTGAAGTTTCATTAATGGCATTTCCATAAATAAAATGACGCGGTGACATTCTCATAAATATTTAAAAACTAGGTTCATTAATGACACTTTGATAAATAAAAAAAAAACGAAAACAACCTATCCAAATGAATTTTCAAACTCTTTCTCACAAGAAAGCACTTCTCTATATTCAATTCTCACAACACTTCTTAAAAAATTAAAAATTAAAAACTCTCCCAAACACAACCTTAGTGTTTTCTTTTTTGTGCTGGCAATTTCTCTTGCAGATCGGAATAGTTTTTTGGTTTATGCAGGCTAGCTCTTTTGCAAGTGTTTCCTCTTTCTAGTGTGACCATATCGTGATAAAATGGAGAAATCTACCACGCACAATTCCAAAACTTGTAGTTTCCTCTTGAACAGTTGCAAGCAAGTAAGCAGACATTATAGGGAAATAACCAAGATAAAAGAAGTGAAAAAGAAAACCGTGATAGCGGTCATATATTTTCTCTATATACACCTTTTTTCCCACAGACTTTAATCACTGATATCTTCACAGAGGGCGATGCCCTGGGACTATTTGACCTTGATCCTTCCGTATTAGTAAGGAAACTTGTTGGCTTACCTTGATGAGAAATCTCCGATGCATTGAAACCATCGTCGCCATCAGAAATTCTTCTCACAGTTTCATCTCGTTTTAGAAATATTGATCGGATGAGAGCCTCATCTTTCTCTTCCATTGCTCTAGTACGCCGCTGCAGACCCTCAAGCATTGAATCTCTATCAATGCCGGCATGCGTTGACTTGATGGATTTTAATTCCTCAAGTGCCGCAAGATCATCCATCTCTCTCTTAGAATCCCGAGTCCTGCTCTCCAAGCCCTTCAAGGCATCGCCCATCTCCTCCTCCTCCTCCCCCCTTCTGCGTTTCCGGTGACCGGCCTCCACGTCCTCGGCGCGCCAGGGCTCGAAATTACGGGTGGCACGGCTCTCGAGGACGTAGTCGGAATTTTTGGGGTCGGTCCTGAAAACAAACTCGGCGGAGCAGTTGGTGCACTTGGAGTAGAATCGAAAAATCGGAATCCCTAAGTTGGTGCATCTGAAAATTGCTTTCTCATAGGATTATCTGTAATAAATTACTATTTCTGTTTTTGGTTCTGCAGGACGTTAATTTCTGGGGGTACTGTACCTCCACACGCCATGTTGTTACCCACTTGAGGAAAAGTAAAAGGGAGTATTTTAGCCATTGCTTCTGTCCCAGGATGGTATCCGGTGCCCAAATCGAGCTTTTACAATGTAAGAACTTATTCAGTCATTTATTCTGGAGTGTAATATATCATCTAATCAATCGGTGTTTCTGCAATGACATCAGGTAACCAAGGCAGCAGCTGTAACAGCCTTTTTCGAGACATTGAGTGTTGAATTTGGTTCGTGTATAGGAGCAAACAATCGCCACTCCCGGCGTAATGGACTCGGAGATGACAAGAGGCAATTTCCTGAAAGAGGTACTATCAACTATGTCTTGTGTGCCTAATCTCATCTACTTCGTAGAGTCACAATAATTGGATTAATCATTGTTCTTAATTGTTGTTTACTTTCAGGTTAAAATGCAAGATACCTATGTTCTGCCAGTAGATATTGCTGCTAATTTAATTGTAAACAGTGCTTGGTTGTCGGTAGCTACCTGATTGAGCCATTTTGGACGAGGGTAGTTTTACTCCATTGTTCCTGAATCTCTGAACTCATTTAATCACAAGCGAGTTGCTGCAAGTCTTTCAAAGAAAACAGCCTATTGCACCTCATCACATAACAAAAAAAAATTACCGTGATCCCTGCTTCATCTTCTGCACAAGCTTCCATGTTCCCGAATTTCTTTGTTTTTATTTTTCATTTTCCTATTTTTTATCCCTGGGAATAAATATAGAGGTTATGTATTCCATTACTTCTCTCCCTGAGTCGAGTAATTTAGGAACTATTATTTTTTGCGGTATGTTTGTGATCTTCCCCTGTAAATCGTGATTGCACATCAAACTGCAACAAAAATATTTTGTAATACTCATTTGGGCTCACTTAGACTGTTCCATCTTCGTCCAAAAAGGACGTGGTATAAACATTGTTTGCCAAGGACAGGGTACTTCCATAGTGCCTGAGAATCTGTACGCACTTTTATTTATTTTTTTCTTTTTGGTTCAAACAGCAGCAGCTTTTATTGATTAGATAACAGATCGTTTGCGTGCTGATCAATGGAACTCTCGACTCACAAATGACATTATTCAATCCAAGTAACGAGAATATATATACTTACAAACAATTGAAAACATTCTTATTATAGTCCTGAAATCCTGTGGCCCTGCGGAAACACAACCTTTATTAGGCTTTAAGGGCTCAACATATGTCATACCCCACTATCCATTTTCATCCTCAGTATCCTTCACCAATGTTCATAATTGCTCCATTCTCACTTCCCTCAAAGGACTTCAATCTTCTCATAAGCAACGACGCATCAGAAGCAAGACAGCCTTGGTTCGTCTCAAGAACAACAACTAGAACAGGGAGGTCCATTCCATTATTCCCTAGACCAAAAGTGTTCCAAGATAAATGGTGGGTAGAAGAATCATCCAAGCTAAACGCTACAACCGATCAAGGACTCCCAAAGACGACTTTTTGTAAATCGAATCTAATCTAGCGTTGTTCACTCTTCTATTGTTATGTTTGTTATATGAGCAGGGATCGTTTCATCCGTAAATTAAACATGAGTCCAGTGGCAGACAAAATGTGACGGAATCCCACATCGGAAAGGAATGGGAAGGTCTTGGGCCATATATATAGGGGTGCTGCACACCCCACTAGGTTGACCTTTTGAGGAGAGGGTAATGACCTCGTGACAAGTGGTAGCGGAGCCGACCCGACCCAACTCCGATGTCACGCCAAGCGCTCCGTGGGGACGGGGTAGGCAAGGTGCCCGGTCGACGACGAGGGCGTCGTCGGATTCGGTGGGGGAGAATGTGACGGAATCCCACATCGGAAAGGAAGGAAAAGGTCTTAGGCCATATATACAGGGGTGGGGAGAGGATAATGACCCAAGCAGCCTGTAAAGACAAGCTTGCCTTCTCTTGAGAAGATTATAACTTGCCTATCAACGGATTCATCAACAATTAAAAGAGGAATAACTTTTTGAACTCTTAATTTAAAAGAAAATCAGATATATAAAAATATTGATATCCAATTTTTTTCAACTATATTTATTCAAAATCGATAGGAAGACTAATATCATATTTCATAACATAATAACGAAGAATTAAAAATCGAAAAAGGTCTGGCGCTTTTTGTATTTGAAAGGAAATCGGTTGGCTTACGTTGACTTCGATGCAGTCAAAATTAAAGAGTTCTTATTATGACACATGCCTTCCGATTTGAAAATATTGACGACAATATTGATTTGATGAGTTGTTAATCTTGACCCTTAAGCATTGAATCTTGGTCAATTTTTGCTTGCCTCGACTCCATGGATACCAATTCCTCAAAGGCAGCAGTATCATCCAACTCTCTCTCTCTCTCTCTCTCTCTCTCTCTCTCAAGTCCTGATCTCCAAGGCCTGCAAGGCATGGCCCATCTCCTCCACCTCCTTCTCGTCCTCGGGGAGGCGAGTGGCGCCGCTCTCTACGACGTAGTCGCAATTCTTGGGGTCGGTCTTGATAACAAACTCGGCGGAGCAATTGGGGCATCTGGAGTAGAATCGGAGAATGTGAACCCCTAAATAAGTCTCCGAAACCACAAGCTGTTTCTGCGATAAGAACTTGGTGCCCCGGTATATTTTATTCCCCACACGTGTTGCATCTGATGCGCATCGGAAGCATCATCCGGACCGGACCGCCTTCTTCTTCTGCAGCTTCCGGATCCTGAGCAGCTCCGACCGGTCAAATTCCGGTGGGTAATACCGAATCGGCACCTTCCTCTCGCCCATATTTTGCTTTACCATACCCTGACTGTAAGCCACGAAACAATATGAAAGAAAATCGGTGACAACTCAATTCGGTATTTAATATTTATACTGTGGAGTGGTTTACTGCGTGACCGCCTTATTAGGGTTGGAGTCCCAATGGGCAATCCTTTTAGTAGTGGTGGTTTACCGCGTAACCGCCTCACTATTCGTTTTTTTTCAAGTCTCTGCTATGAAATTTGGATGGGCTACATAACCCAGTAAACGGGGGCTACAGTTCATAGCACAGTTCTCTTTATAAACAAAGCCCACAGATTATCGGCCCATTAAAATCCTCGGCCTAAACTGAGAGGATTAGTTTTTGGGCCTGCTACTAAAGAAGGTCTCGTATTCCTCGTTATTCCCGAGAAACAAAAAAAATAAATAAATAACAGAAGACCCAAGAATTAATGTAGGGAGGCGATATCCTCCCTGTGAGCCCAACTCGTTCGGCCCTGAACTATTATAATTCATTAGCAACCCACGCAAATAAAAACTTTGAAAATTTCAAACTCCGAACGGCGTCGGATCACGAATCACGGCTTTCCAGTGCTCGTGTCGCGGCACCCGACGTGCTAAAAAGTATGAAGCAAATGCCCTCCGGAAGTGAATTATTGCTCTGATTTACATTTTATAAGTTGTTTTCGTCAATGGCTTTTGGGGTACTCAAATGCGTGCCAAATTTCCATTCATGTATACTAAATTAAATATCTACAGTATTTAAGTGATCATTGTGTGTATGTGAATAAACTAGAAACACTGTTGGACGTTTTAAAAAAAAAATAAAAAATTAAACTATAAGCCGTATTATTGCAAATGCCTTGAATTTAATTTAATACTTAGCTAATCGTTGTGAAGCAATTGTTTAACCGCCAAACAACTTGTATCTTCTTCTTTTCTTTTTTTTTTTTTTTGGGGGTCAATAATTAAACAGCTTGTATCTATTTTAACAAGCAAACCCCGACAACTTTATTGATCGTAGCAACTTCAACTTGAGGCAGGCAAAATCGGGGACATCATGAAGTGGTGGCCCTTCCATTTAGTAGTAACAACTTACATTATATGATCAGCTTCACCTAGCATTGAATGTGGGTAGCTAGTGGGTGGCAAGACCACAATTTCAAGGGTTTTTTCACAAAAGTCAAAAACCCAAAGAGGACCACAGAGTAAGTAAGGATCTCCATCTCTAGGAGTAACTACTAACAGCAACATGGCACCTTTATATGTACATAAAGTCAAAATGCTTCGGGAGAGGATGATCACAGCCTGGTTGCATAAGGAGTTTTGATGGAAAAAAATGATTAATTACGACTAAGACACAAATCCATTCATGTACAATGTTCTTAATTCGCGCAGCCAACATATATGAATGATTAAACACGTTACTGTATATATATAGCATGTGGGTTAATGTCCAATTAAGAGTGTGTATTGTATATATATATAATAGGGATGGGGGCTAGTAGAAGGTGGGCGTCACCTTGGATGACTAATATACATAGGGAAGGTCACGCGGCTGGCATAATTGATTGACACAGTTTTATCCAAGGCGACTTGTTTGTTTCAACTTTGCTTGGTAGGGAGTTCCCATCCGGTGAAGACCACATCTCAGTTTCAAATTTGGTTTGGTAATGGTGCGTGGTATATATATTGTTCTTCTTGGGTCTACATACTGTGTAGATATAGTGTATAGAACTCGTTCATAAGTTACAATTTATGCATCAAAAGCCATGCTGAATGAAAATTATTAATTCCCACAATTGTGGATATTTCTTTTAGCATATCAACGAGACCCTATGGAGAAAAAAAAGGAAGATTAAAATAAGAGCCTCTAACGTACGTATATTTTAAAAACTCAAAGGAGCTGTGTGATTTCGACACCATAGAAATCAGGCAAGTGTCTTAATAACAGAGAAATATATTCTGTTGTGACAAACGATGCAGAAGGTTGATTCTTTAATATAAATCGATCGTGTGATAAATAAATTTTTATTTCTTGATTTTTTTATATGTTTTTAAACCAGATAGATATGCAACGACTTCTAAGAGGTTACGTTGTTCATTACACNAAAAAAAGATTATAAGAATTCTGTCCGGTTTCAACCGATTGAAAAAGTTTTCAAATAGACATTAAAAATAGAATTCCTGTATCTTTTCATTTTGATTTTGAGTAGGGTGCAATTACATATATCCAACCATTACCATGTTGACATATATTGCTTGCTATACTATACACGTTTTTTGGCAGCAAATCAGAAGATAATATTGATTAATTAAGTTATTGTTCCCTTCCTTCTCTGGTTGTCCACTAAGCCACTAACCAAGGAGGTAAACAAACTCCAGTGCCCCTCTCTTTTCTTTTTTCTTTTTTCTTTTGAGAGTCACGATCTCATGACCTAGTAAGGTCAAAATCTAGTAGCTTTGTTTTTTTTGGACATATTCAAAATCAAGTAGCTATTAGTGGAGTTGACAATTGTTGCATTATTGCGAGTGTGTACATGGGGGAATGGGGCTAGCTATGTAACAGTGCCGCCTTTCCTATGCAGATATTACCCAAGTTACATACATATATACGCATATCTCAAGCATATCTCGTGGGGTTCTCTACCCTTCTCCTCCATCTTTATCTTCTTTGGATTTTGGATTCTTCTCATACTTCAACGCTCTTGCTACAGACAAAAGACCTTTCTCCTCCCCTCCCTTATAAGTTTCACCTTCTAGCTAGCACTTTTTCTGCGGTCTTCTATCTTAATCATCTTTTGCATATAAAGCTAGCCAACTACCCGCTTGTTATATTCAATGGAAGTTGTAAAGGGCAAATGGAAGAGAAACATTTTCCTCAAGGCATGGGAAAGATGCCATTCCTTAGGTGCAAGAAGCAAGAAATCTAACACATGGGATGTTTGCAAGTCATCATTGCAGAAGAGCAAGTCATGCCACTGCACAACAAAACCGAGTCATGACGAAGAGATCAATCCTAATAATAACAGGAGAAGAAAGAAGGGGCAAGTAGCTCCAGGCGGTTGCTTCTCAGTCTACGTAGGGCCAGAGAAGCAAAGGTTTGTGATCAAGGCCGAGTATGCTAATCATCCGCTGTTCAGGATGTTACTAGAAGATGCTGAATTGGAATATGGGTACACAAGTGAAGGTCCATTGTTGCTTCCTTGTGAGGTTGATTTGTTCTACAAAATTTTGGCAGAGATGGATAGCAGCGATGAGATCATGAGCTCTCCAAGTTGTAGTTCCTTGAATATCCTTTGCAGCCCTTCTCGCTACCCCAGCTGTCGTTCAAGCAATAAGGGTTATGGTGTGTATACTCTTCTCAGTCCATCTCGGATGCTAAAGTTGAATAATCATCACTAGCTAGTAGTTTTTGTTCTTTAAAGAATTGTAGCCTGTAGGTACAGGTCTTGTAATTGTTTTTTTTTTTTCCTTATGCTAATCAAGGTTACAGGTCTTGTAATTGTTAATCAACTCCAAGTTTACGTGTATTCTTATCAATATTATAAATGCATATACTGTAAAATTAGCTTAGAGATAATATATACCGTCTCCTAGATATTATGAAACAACAGGAGGACAAGGATGATAGCTTGACACAAAAAGGTTTTAATTTCATCTTACACCGAAAGTATGTTTACTTTAATTTTGTGGGGCATTGTGAAAACGTTTGGTGGTCGGTCCATTGAGGGAGTCCAGATACAAGGAAACTGATATTAATGTGAGTGTTGCCTGGCTAATTATAAATAGCCTAATGATATATATCAGTAATGTAATCGCCTATACAAGCATGAATGTTTGCATAAAAAAAGAAGTGTGAATGATCTGTGGGGAAGATACTTTAAAACCAGTAAGGAGTTTATTTTTCTGGTGAATATATAGACGGGGCTAAAGCCCATGTTATTGAAAATCAACTACTGAGGAATGCATGCATAAACGGGGCCAATATACCCCTCAAGTCATCCCGATGCGTATCAATACAAAAAGAAGAAACTGATGGAAACAAAGAAACATGCATGATCTCGTCATTAACTCTGGTTGCTAAAGCATCTGCATAACTTAGATATAACTTGACTCCTACTCCATTTTAAAACGTGAATATATAGTCCATTTGGTATGGTGTGTCCAATCAAATAATAGTGGACGACGAACAGTATATTCTCCATGGACCTACTCCCACCAAAGTTGACAATGAAAAAGGGAAGTAATGATAACCGAATCAAAATTCCAAATTACACCCATCCTTGCAAGAATGGAAAGGAATTAACCTACCCCTTACAACAAAAGCATCACCACTCATCACCAAAGTCCCCGGCCTAGCTACTCCTTGGATACTGCAAATCCAAATATCTCCAACTGTGGATGGAACTCAAGTCAAACGGCAACGTGCTTAGTGTCTTGGTCTTGGTAGGAGATGATTCTAAGGACAATACTATTGCCCAGCATTGGCTTCATTCTCCCTCTGCTTCATTATTTTTCATTTTATGCCTTGCTCAGTTTTCTCTGCTCAAATTGATAGCAGCGACAACAAAGAGAGGGAAACAGAAACGAGAAGGACGAAAAAATGGGACAGCTCTTGCGGGCATTTCATCAAACACCTCCCCGGGCACATCGACCCGGTAAGTGATGGCCCAAAGAATTCCACTTGTTGAAGTGGGCTTTACCAAAGAAGTGTTAAAATTGTTGGTTCAAGGAAAAGTAATAAGCCCCACAAAAATGGGCCTGGGTGCAACAGCAATGGCCTGGACACCTCAAGCACGATTTCTTCTTTAAAAAAAAAAAAAAAATGAGTTTGTGTGGCAGACTACCAGGAACCTTTTCTCATTGGAGGGAGAGAATTTTTTGGGTTCTTGACAATTTTGACATGTATTACTTTTTTTACTAAAATGAAAAGCGATATATAACAACGATATCATGTCAAACAGGGAACCAATCTCATCACACTATGCTTCTGCTTGTATAGCGTGTTGGCTGCTAAAGAAGAAGGATGGATTAATCCAAAAAAAAATGTTTAAATAATCACCCTTTCTTCAATTTGGGCTAAAGATTATTTTGCCATGTGAAGTCTTGTAAATGTTTCCAACCCTTAAAATAGAGTTTCTTGCAGTATTGGTTGAGAAATACGGCAAATCTGCCATGAAAAGTGAACTAGTTCACCTCCGGCTAATGGAGTGCTTGCTTGAGTTGATTACAAATTCAGCATATTTTTTGTGAGGAGAACTTCGTTGCGGACTGTCTTGCAAAGCATCGTTTAAGCCTCCATGATGAGCTTCATCATTTCTGTATCTTTGTTAGCAGACGCCTCGGGCACTCGAGTCATTAAAGACTTTTTTATGTAACTTTTTATTTATTCCAATCAAACAAAAAAATGAGTAGCATCCACATGCAATTGTACCCTCCTCCATTAATAAACTTACTTTAGGTTATATAATTATCTGATCAGGCCTTGTCTCCCTGATGTATATAACTCGAGCCAATGACGGATACGGGCTAATTAATTATTTTGGAAAAAGAGATACGTGAAAGGGATAGGCAGGGTCGAGAAAACGTCAATTTTGGCTGAGATATAAATACATGTATGAATCGATCACTCTCATGATTCAAGTACATGGCAAATCATTCAATCGAAAAATCACAAGTAAACAGAGCATTTATGGAGACAAAGTGGTTAGTAATGCGCCCTCAGAGTTTTTTGTGGAGATCTTGTACACGATGTAATTATGACTATGTCATATACTTTTCTCATAAATGAGTACTGGTTATTCGTTCTAGGCTAGATAGAATCCGGAACTTTTTTTGTTTTTTATTACTGCCACTCATCATCAAGGCATTTCTTCAAATCTTCTTCCTTTTTTTTTATGTTTTCCCAGCAACAAGTCATTGCCTTAAAAATTGTACAAAGTAGTTTAATCATTTCTTGTTTGAAATCCGGTGGATGATAATCAATGTTCGAGCACCATATCCACGAAGCGATCGATTTGGATGATAATCAACTCTTAATTCTATAACATTGGATGCATGCAGCAGATGGAAATAGTACTCTTTAAGATGTCTATACTGCACTTTTCCATGGCTTTCCTGTGACCCAAGTAGCCTTGAGTTTATTCGCATTCCAAGAGAAAACACAATACAGACACAACTCATCCAGCTAACACAACAGAGTGGCCCCAGAAGTCCTACCCGGAATTCATAATCCAGACTACTAGATACAACATTAAAATACACATGCAAGGAAGAAACCGTACAAAGTAGGAAGAGACATGAATTTGCAATTCATTCCCATTATGTTCCGACTTGAGATCATTTTCCCTTTAAAATTGGATTATAGTAGAAGTTCTTTTCCTTCCTACTAGGCACATAATCAACTTGGATGTCTGAAGTCAGGAAGATTCCAGACTAGACACTCAAAGGCTTCTTTTAGCCATCAAATCTGCATAATTTCTTCAAAGATTCTCATGGCAGATGCCGGCAAACCCAGAAGAACATTTATGCTCTTCCTTTCCTCCCCATGTGAAAGGAAAAGAATTACTTCCTTCTCCGGCAAAGCCACAGGCCCTGACAGAACAGGCTCACCCCATCCAAAATCTGTAGTGTGGAAAGATAGCCTAGACCAAGTAGTAATTAGAAGAGTTGCAGCAAGAGAAGGCCTAGCTCTAGTAAGTTCAAAATAGTCTATAGCCGATCTCATATAACTGTCGTTAACCATATTAACAGCCTCTTGAACTAATCCTACTGCATAAGAGAGCTGATTATCCAGTAAATCTCCTGCTTTACACACAGAATTTGTCAACAC
Source organism: Turnera subulata (assembly GCA_028386065.3). Lineage (NCBI taxonomy): Eukaryota > Viridiplantae > Streptophyta > Magnoliopsida > Malpighiales > Passifloraceae > Turnera > Turnera subulata. Next base: position 113,865 of record JAKUCV010000418.1, on the reverse strand, counting down.
AATCCCATTGCCAAAGTACCCTTCAGGTATTGGTGGCACAAATCTAGACCGTCCATCCACAGCAAATAGAAGCTTCGTTTGTTGATCAGGCAGCATCCTTAATGCCTGACACCTAGCTCTCCACACAAAAGCTGAGAGAGCTTCAAATTTTGTGCACTTAGTGAGAACTCCATCTTCCATGGCTTTTTCCTGGAGTAACTCAAGCTTTTCAGGATCAAAACAGAAAGACCTGTAGAGAAGTTCTTCTTCATAAAGCTTGCCAGTATTCGAAATATCTTCAATCTCAGCAAATTCATGGTGGGGAAACTCTGCTTTCGGTGGGTTTCCGGCTTTGAGTATGCTTCTGTCTAGAAATGGAGGAACTGATAAGGGCAAACCCCTGGCAGCTTCACCCCATGAGTTCACAAATTCCATGGCAGCTATACCATCAAACATACAATGGTTCAGGCATAGCCCAAGAACAAATCCTCCATCTTTGAATTTAGTAACCTGGATGACAAGATCAAATTTTTATACAACTTAATTGTATACACTCTTCAATAACTTTATGTACTTCATTTGACTGAGTAGGACTTTAGTTGGAGAATCCTCATACCTGAGCAACTAATGGAGGTATCTGAAGTATGTTTTGTGCACCAGGAATGTCATAAACCAACTTCCCCAGGGTCACAGAATCAGGTTTTGTTATGTCTCCAATCTCAGTTATTGCACAATCGGCTTCAGCCTCCACAAAAACAGCACCTTCCCCTGTGCAGTCCACTATCAGCTTTCCCTCTGAGCTGATGGTCAGCCGCCCGGCAAGCGGGTAGTAGTGAACAAGAACATTTGACAATGCCTTTCTAATGACTTCCACTGCATCCTCATTTCCTTTCACGTCAGACTTGAAGCAGTAAATTGTACGGACTATCACTGCAATGTTCTGGTCAAGGTTTGATAGGAAATACAGGCCCTTCTCTGTCTCCTCCGCGGGAGGAACCAGAACTGGCTCTTGTTGTTTAATGTTAAGTTTAAAGGTGTTGCTACTATCATCTGCCATCAAGAACCAATTCCTCAAAAAATCAAAACCTGACATGCAAAAGACAAAATGAGAAAGAAAATGAATATATTGTCCAAAACAAAAAAATGGGATTAGTTCCATAAGCTGCACACTCATGCATTTAAGACTATAAAGATACATACCTGGAATCCGATAGTACACAGATTGGAAGAAAATGCAGGGCAATGTGTGTGTTTATTAGGGGTGAAGTTATATAGGAAGAAATAAGCCACTTTTTTGTGAGCTGCTAATTTTGGTTAACAAAAAATCCACGGCATGAAAGGGACAGGCAGCGATTTCCATTGTGAATATGCATACGCAAGTTTGTTTTAGTGGAGGGATTTCACCAAGAGCAGGCAGTAACCTTTGGAGTCATGTTCAGGAATTCTCACTGCAGATTTTGGAAAGATCATACAAGTATAGTGGTAGGCCACTGGCCAGGGAACCTATACATTACCAGCCAATAATTCTACCGTGAGAAATAAGAGTGATTCTGCGGTTGGTTGGTGGGGTTGGCATCCAAAAACTTGATTTTTTTATCTTCTTAATTGAATTATCTTATAAAAAAAAAAATTCTCTTCTTTTGTCTGTTGTCTTCTATGGATACAATTATGTCGTAGCAAGTTAACTGCAACCGACTCTAATTTGGTTTTTTTCCATAGCTGAAAGAAACAAGTTTCGGGCCCATGAGGTGAAGTGACTGATTCTTTCAAGAAACATATTTATTTATTTTTATTGGTTGTATATTTTTGTATAGTGATTTTTATTTTTTATTGACTTATGACATTTTTTTTTACGTCCAAAAATAGAGGCAACTAAAACAAACAGTTAATAAGACTTTTTTTTGGGTACAATTCTCACCCTTCGATTCTCCAGAAGAGTGCAATCTTAAATTTTTGGTCGGCTATTAATCGTGCAGGCAACATTACGGAATAGATTTTGTTCAAAGAGAAAGTTACAGCCAACCAATGACAGTAAGTTATAAATTATAACTCAATAATAGAATCAAGAGAACCATCCTCTACTAATCTGTAGGGAAAACAGTCAACAAATACACCTAAAAGTCATACAAAAACAAAACAAAGCACAAAGATAACTTAAGGTTCTGCTTGGGCCTACTTGTATGGAAAGCCAGGACTAAATACTAATGCGCATATAGTACAATTTTACAAACAAACCCAGATGGGTATTTTCATCTAAAGCAAGTCAGCATATCAAAATGGCAACATTGGTGTTATTGACAACAGCTGTTGAAGCCATGAGGGAGATATCTGAGTCTGACGCAACTCTTGTTCCATTCAGCCTAGCATAAAGCATCTCTGCTATGTTCTAATCATCATCTTCAGCATCTTTATCTTCATCACCACCGGCCTCTGCATTCTCTTCACCTTCCTCACCATCATCTTCCTCATCAGACATGTTATTAATCACGTCTGTAATAATATCTTTCACCTCTGCCTTTCTATGCATTAGATCTACACCGAAGTGGGTACCTAATAACACAGTTATACATAGGGTAAGAGTTTGAATTAAAGTATGAGAATCCAACACAAAAATAAAGAAAAATGAATTATACCAAGTTGCCTGAGAATATCCGATAGAGTAGCCTGCAGGAGGACAAACAGAATCATTGCCATGGTTCAAAGCATCTTAAATAAACAGTTTATTCATCAAGAAATATTAAAAGGTTCTCACAGTATTGAAATCCACTTCTTTCAGAATATCCACTACAACTGCATGCATGTCTTCTCTGCTGGGTTCTGCCTTAGCCTTCTTACCAGATTTGGCCTTACCTAATATCCAACAGGAAAAACTAGTTTAAATACCAAGATCTGTAATTTAAGAAGAAACACATACATCCTTCCCAGGCAAAAGAACTAAACAGCAATTGTAGTACCACAGACGAACATGCAATAACTTTTAATACTGTATATTTCAAGAACTCCCATTCATAAAGGGTTATCCACTTATTGGATGGCTATCAGTGGACAAAACCTAAAATTAAAATCACAAACAGTACTTCAGCATGCACACAATAAATGAAGGCAATCAGCATAGTTTGGGCTGTGCAGCTTTCAGAATTCTAACCTTTTCGTTCATAGAAGCTTCTTTTTATATCCCCTAAAACCATAACTTTCAACAGTTACACCGCCTTAAATTCTCTCCCATTCAAAACATTTTCCTCCACAATTTAAAAAAATCAAGCTGAAAATATAGAAGTTATGTACCTAAAAAGTGTATCCTCTTAAGTATTTGAAACACATAAGCATGCAGTTCCCCTTTTACAATTTGTCACTACTAATATCTAGTATAATCCAGATGCACAAACTTAGCAGCTTGGCTTTTATTGGAACCACAAGCAAAATAGAACAGGATATGGACGAACCACAAGCAAAAAGGAAGAGGATATGGACATTCCAAAAACAAAAGTATAAACCAAACTAGAAAGAAATGGAAAACACAACCAAGAAGGTAACAAAACACAAAGCACAGCTAAACAGCAAAAGCTGAAATATTGAGAGCAAAAAACAAATCTGAGAAAAGTGTACCTTGATCTTTTGAAGAAGCTTTTGATGGCAACTTCCCTGACTGTTTCTTTTCTGAAGATTTGTCCTTGGATGATGAAACCTTCTGTTCTTTCGTCTTTTCCTTCTCAACCTTCTGTTTTTTGGATACAGATCCCTTTGATTTCGAAGGAGACACAGGAGTTCCTTCCGTGTCTTTAGCATCTTTCTTGGAAGACGATGCAGTAGGCTTTTTAGTACTCCTTGCAGGACTTTTCACAGGTTTTGCAGGAGTGGCCTTCTTTGCAGGTGTAGCTTTTTCACGACTTTTAACCCCCGTGCTTTGCTTCCCAGTTTTTCTTGATGTAGATTTTGGACTTGGGGTTTGTTCCTCTGGCTCATCCTCTTCTTCCTCTGATTTGCTATCTTCATGAGCGCTATCATCCTTTGGCTCAGCATCATTTTCACCATCCTCGTCAGAGTCATGCTTAGGATCAGGAGATTCAACTTTATCTTCATCTTCATCTTCATCATCCTCATCTTTAGAAGAATGCTTACGTTTTTCCCCAGTTTGAGGTGTTTGTTTCCGTTTCTTTGCAAGAAAGATGTCAAAATTTCAGAACCAATTGAGCAAAAACAAAGAAAATACAGAGTACACAGCGGAAGGATACATGAAGCATATTACAGACAAAATCACACTGAAGGAGAAGGATTCATAATTAATAACACTGCTGGTGATGGAAGATTTTATAAACTAGACACATTTCAGTTTATAATCTGATCTTTGAGAATCAGGCAATGTCCCAATTCAAGATTTTTAACAATTGAACAAATGGAACACCAATTAGATCATGCAACTTATAGTCAATTTGGCTTGAGTAAAGCTTGTTACTTGGAATCCACCCAAGGCCTAAAGCATTTCAGAGAAAAACAGATGTTTTCAGTGAAACTGATGCCAAATTACAATTTCACCAAGTTCTAATAAAAGAATGATATTACAAAATGCATACCTTGGCCGGCGTAACTGATGCTTCTCCAGAGCTTGAATTTTTGCCAGTTGAAACTTTACGTTTTTTACCTTTCTGAGATCCAAATGAGTACAAAATATCACCAAAAGAGAAGACTGGAATATTTATTAATAATCTGCAATAGGATAACTGTTCAAATCACAAGAACCTGCTCCTTATCTGCAAGCAAAACCTCTGTAGTAGGATGTGGGGATTCCAAAAACTCCAATATTTTAACAGTGAGTTCTTCCTGAAACACCAGTAGTTTTTTATTTTTGATAAATAACACCAGTAGTTCCAAGCTGTAAACAAGAGAGAGGACCAATAACAAACATAAAAAGCATATGATGCAGCTGCCACCAACCTTTTTCATAACAGCTTTATTAATAGGAATGTTGAGCACGTCACAAAAATCCATCAACTTTTCTTTCACACATTTGTCAAGCTTTTCCCTTACTTTTGCTCTTTGTTTTTCCTGCAAGAGCATTTTCTAAGCTACAGAGCAATAATCTCTACGACAAGCAGAAGGTTAACCAGAAATGCTACACATCCTCAAGAAGCAACCTTCTTATTTCCGGGCAAACTCATGATCAGAAAAAGAGTCATGAATAAAAACAAGAAAAACTGTTAAACATGTTGACAGATTTGGGTGTTAAGATTTCAGTATTTGGAATAGAATACCTCATTATCAGCCCAAACATATCCAGAAAACTGGCCAATATTCTTCTTCAGAATTTGTGCCTGTAAGGAAACAAAAAAGTCTGATTGTCGTGCAGAACCAGCAGTTCAATGAACCAAGCAAAACCATAAGAAAAAGGAAACATAAGCAAAATACCAAGACTAAAATGCACATCTAATCAAGTACCTTGGCCTTCTTTCCAAAAAGTATGGTGTGAAACAACTGCAGATTGTCATCAGGTTTTCTCTTGGATAGTTTGAAAGCCACTGAAACAGTTTACAATATCAGACAAGAAAAAAAAGAGGCCAGACTGCAGTAACAAAAAGGTTGGATAAAATAAATTAACAGATCCAGACAGCAACATATTCCCATTAACAAGACAAGTGAACATTCCTTATTTTCAATTCTTCTAATGCTGCAATTATAATTGAACTTGTGTTGCCGCTGGACCAGCATAACTCAAATTCCTAGGCATGCTTTTATTTCTACACCCGCCAGTTACTTTTAGAAAACATTGAAATCTCATTCTTAAGCTACTGGCCTCAAAACAGCAGCAGCTATTTCAATTTGTTCCAACGACCAGAAAACATTGCTTTCCACTACTATATCAAATATACAGTCCACTGACTTCAATATATTGAATCCTATGTAAAGATCATACTTTTACAGGCACAACCACCAAAAAAGGGTTATCATATCAATAATTGCTGCAACAGAAAAAAGGAGAACCCATCAACAGTGATATGGGGAAACAATAAAGCAAAATTTTGCCGCGAACAACAAACAACTTACAAGAATCTACAGCCATATAAAATGGAACAGATATGAATCATTCAATAGCTCTAGAAGTAGAGTTAATCCTTAAAACTACAAAAATTCTTGTACTGCTCACTAAAACATCACATTGATCAACAGAAATAACCAAGTCCAAAAACATCAACAAAATATGAACTCTGACAACACAATGGAAGCCCTTACTGCATTAGAATATGTATATTTTTATTGTGATCTAAGACCATATATTCTTAAATATTTAGTGAATAATATTGGTATTTATTGCAATCGATCCTGACAATAAAAAGACCTACGATCTAAGAGCAAACACCGTAGTCAAACCAGACCTAAACACAAGTAAACAACATCCGAAACATAGACAAGCAAAAATCATGTTAAGGAACTATGAACTCAAGCAAGCAGATTCAGCCAAAGCCAATAATACAAACACTATGGTAAAAAAAAATCCAAGCTACAAGTTCAAAACGGCATACCGTTAGGAATATCCTTCAATGGCGTCCCACGTCCCTGCAATCACAAGAAAAACATTAATTCAATATACAAAGAACACACAAGCTCAATCCCAAAATCCCAGTAACTCGCGAAAAACAGAACAAATGACAAACTTTATAAGCGACTAGCTTGGCTGCTTTCTTTTTTTTTTACTAAAAAGAAGTGATTGATTTACGTTTACCTTCTCAATGGACAAAGGCTTGGTCCCAGACCTCCCAGGCTCGGGCGCAGAGTACCTCTCGACCACCTTCCTCTCCCTCGTAGGTCTCTCGCTGCTCGTAGCCTCCTTGTCCTTCTGCTTATTCTTCTTCTCAGCAGATTCTTCGCCCGATTTCCCCTTTCGGCTACCCCTCTTCACTTTCTTATTATTCTCTTCTTCTTCCTCCTCCTCCTCCTCCTCCTCTTTAGCTTCCTCTTCTTCCTCCTCCTCCTCTTTATCTCCCTCTTTCTCTTCTTCTTTCTCTTCAACATTCTCCTCCTTCTTTTTCTCGGGAGTCACCTCTTCCTCTTTATCTTCCTTCACTCCTTCTTGCTCTTTCTCTTTCTCTTCCTCCTCGGGCTTGGGCTCCTCCTTCTTCTCCACCACGGGAGCCTCCTCCCCGGGCTTCTTCTCCTCTAGGGTTTCGCTCGCCATGGGAATCGAACCGAGAACCGAACCACAGCGAGAGAACCGAAAAGAAACTAAAACCCTAAGGTAAAGCTTGTGGGTTTTGGAAGCGGGAAAAAGGCAAACAGTTAACAGACCTAACCTAGGGATCGCAGATTGGACGTGAACTGTGTGTGACTGGGAGTATGTGGGGGGTCTACTTGTGAGAGTGTTTATGTGTGAGGAAAGGAGGGAGAGAGAGAGTGGGGGAATTAGGGATTTAAGATTTGGAATAGGGCGCGGGCTTGAATTTGGGGCAAAAAATTGATGAGAAAGGGCGGGGGTTCAAAATATTTTGATGCCACCAAAATTGAGAGCGGGCTTTAAAAGCCTTTTTGGTTTTTTGTTTTTTTCTTTTTTTTTCCTTCTATTTCACTCTCCCGGCAGCAAACCAAGTCGGGCGGGGGATGAAAAGAATAACCAAAAAAAAATTGGAGGCAAACTGTAAACGTTGCGTATTGGCTGTTGGATTTTTGGAAGGAGGCGAGATTTGCAATTAATTAATTAAAGAGGATCCAGATCGCATCTGTCCAAAACGCGTTTCTTTTTTTCCCCTTATTTAGAGGAGAACGCATTTGGATATCATACGTACACTGATACACACTACTTTGTCTACTATATTCAAATCAAACACTTCCTATGTACTGCTTTTTCTACATTTTATGAAAAAGATTAGTCATATGGAAAAATATCTATATCAATCTAATATATTTTTTATGAAAGAAGTGAAGAGAAATAACACTTAAATTTACCTTGATTTTATTGTAGTTTGCCTTCAAGAAATTTGTCTTCAATGTATGTTTTGCGAATGAGTTTCAATTTCAACCAGGAAAATAATAATGCGGGTAAAAAAGATTGGAGGTAATGCAGGAAACGTTTATCATGTGTATACCTCTATTTATAGGCATGGGATATATAAGAATTCAAAAAATTTGTATTTAATGTTAAGAATTCTAAAAGGCATAGTCTAAATAGACATAGTCTTTATACCATAGAATTCTATTGGTTTTTAAAATTCCAAAGAGACATAATTTTAATATTATAGAATTCTAAAACTTTGTATTTAATATAAGAATAGAATGTTAAAATTTTTAATAAAATATTTACTAAATAATAAATAAAGTGTTATCTTACTAAATTATATCATATAAAATAAGAAAGTGCCATGTGTATAAATTGTCACGTGGCATAATATTTTTTTTCGTAAAGAAACGGTTTGATTTAATATATATAGAGAGATACTTCTCAAATTATAAATAAATAACTCTTTATCTTAAAAAAGTAAATACAAACTCGCTAAGTTATACATGTTTGGAAGTCATACATGTTTGGATTCAAATTAAATTATAATTGCAATCCCTATCCCTAAAGCTTTGCCATACCAGTAAATGGAGTCTAAATGGAGTTTGAGGCGCTGCTAGCAGAATGACCCTCCTTTAGATAGTGGGAGCACTAGATCACTCGTCTATATCGTACCGGTCTGTTGGGAAAAACTGCAAAAGATTCGCGAATAAAAGAAAGTAGGACACAATAATTTAACGTGGTTCGGCCTTAAACTTGCCTACGTCCACGAACTTTAATTTTTCACTAATATCAAAATATTAGTACATAAAACCTCCCAAGAAAATACTTATCTCAAGTCATAAGACTTGTTTCTACACTTTTTCTACTCTAGCCGCGCACCCACAACTACTTTGCAGCTCTACAAAAACTAAACCCAAAACCTCTTATTTATAATAGCTAAAGAGCTACTACTTGGAGGACACTCCAAGCAAAATTAATTGTCCTACTTTTCCTTCAAGCCAAAGCCTATCTTGGGCCAAGTCCAATTACAGTCCAAATTCCAACAGTCTCCACCTTGGGCTGAATTGGGCTTGGTGATCTTCACAACTTTATTTTTCTTCATCCAAATCTACTTGGGTGTTCTACATGTTGGTGTGCGGTTATCTTCACTACTACTAGCCATCATTGCAAAACCAACCGTCCTCTTGTTGGATGCAACAATATTCTTCTTTCTGCCTGACTGTGCACAAGCTTCAATCTTCGTACTACTCTTCACTGCATCTCCAATCAACCTGTAGAGGTTCTTCTCCATCAATTCCCCCTTCATAATTACCAAGGCGCCTTTGGTAACCTTCAAAACTCCACCTCGAGAAGAAAAACCACATCCTCTCGAATCAAGCCTACCGAGGGAGATTAAATTTCTTCCAAGCTCTGGCACGTGCCTCACATCTCCAAAAGTCTTCACAAATCCATCATGCATCTTAATCTTCACAATACCATGAATTTTTAATTCATGATTATCTGGCAATACTACTGCTTCTCCGTCACTGCAAGGCTTGTAACTGTTAAACCACTCCTTATTTGCACAAATATGAAATGAACAGGCAGAGTCTAAAATCTATGAATCTTCAACTTTGTGCTCACCTTTACCTTCTTGTACCAGGAAGGCATCACCATCCGAATCATCTTCAACAATCGCACTCTCACCAGACTTCTTGCGATTTTTCTTCAATTCTTCCATATCCTTCTTCATCTCCTCACAATAAAACTGGATATGGCCCTTCGAGTGACAGTAGTAACATTCCTTATCTCTATAATCAACTCTTCCTCTTGAACCAGATCTAGAATTTCTTCGAAACTTGTTAGACCGTGACGGGCCCATGCCACGGTTAACCTCTGCTACGGCAACATCTTCACATGTACTGCTACTAGACTAGTTCAACTTGAAATTCTCCATCAACACTGCTGTCACATCTGCAACTGAAAGAGTCTGCTTCCCAACACACAGTGTATTCCTCAAATTATCATACGAATGCGGAAGAGACATCAATAACATCAAGGCCTTATCCTCTTCTTCATACTTCATATCAATACTACCCAACTCCTTAATCAACTTATTAAATCTATTGATGTGATCAACAACATGCGTACCTTCGTGCTTCTTCAACTGGTACAACTCCTTCTTCATAAACAATCGATTTGTGGGTATTTCGACATATAAATATCTTCTAATTTCTTCATCAGCTCCACCGGACTTGTCTCGTCCATCACACTATACTTCACCTCTGGCGCAAGAGTTAATTTGATGGTACTGACAGCTCGTTGCTCGAGCTCCTCCCAATCTTCATCCTTCAAGTCCTTTGGCTTCTTCTCCTTGCCAAAGAGCATCTTCATCAACCCCTGTTGCACCAAACAGATCTTTGATGTTGCTTTGCCAGAGACTGAAATCCTTCTTGCCATCAAATTGCTCCACCTCAAACTTTGTGCCTGAAACCGCCATCGCGAAACTTTATCGAACCCGCGCTTCGCTACCAGTTGTTGGGAAAAACTGCAAAAGATTCGCGAATAAAAGAAAGTAGGACACAATAATTTAACGTGGTTCGGCCTTAAACTTGCCTACGTCCACGAACTTCAATTTTCACTAATATCAAAATATTAGTACATAAAACCTCCCAATAAAATACTTCTCTCAAGTCATAAGACTTGTTTCTACACTTTTTCTACTCTAGCCGCGCACCCACAACTACTTTGCAGCCCTACAAAAACTAACCCAAAACCTCTTATTTATAATAGCTAAAGAGCTACTACTTGGAGGACACTCCAAGCAAAATTAATTGTCCTACTTTTCCTTCAAGCCAAAGCCTATCTTGGGCCAAGTCCAATTACATCCTAAATCCCAACATGGTCAAGTTGTTCCGCTCTTGATCGGACGAGGGTTGGTTTGGTCCAACCAAAGCTAGTAGGAGGAAACCCAATATCGTTAAGAACAGATTCTAAGAATTTCCAACTGACTCTATCATACGCCTTTTTGAGATCTATTTTCCATGCCACGGCTCCTTTCCTAATCCTTTGATTGTTGAAATTATGAAGGATTTCTTTAGTTATCCCTACATTATCTGTACCATGTCTTCCCGATAAAAGCTACACTGCGTTTGTTTTACTAAGTTATTGAGAAAGGGTCGAATAGCTCAAACAAAGAGCCAACTGCTTTTCTTTTTTCAGTCCTACTCCTACCTTCACTTCAATACGAACCTCTTGAGGTTAAAAGAAAGATAAAAAGGTTCTAAGAACAAGAAAAAGCTATCGCATGAGTGGACCCCCCTTTTATGATAGGCTTATTGTGCAAATTGGTACCGATTACTTTAGTTTGAGAAAACTGACTGGAATACAAAGGAACTTTAAACCTGCTTGAACCTTTGCTACCAGTAGCAGACTATATCAAGAGTGTGGGGCCTGCTGTTAGCTTTCTGTTTTATTTAATAGTATAGGTGCGTAAACCGAATGAGTAAGAGTAAAGACGCTTCCTTCTTCCAATACCAGAAATGTGGAACACTAGATCATGGGCAGATCTTCCTACTCAATTCCATTAGGGACAAAGCCACTAAAGTGAGTGCCAAAGGTTCAGGTTCCAGCAAATCCTTTCAGAAAATGACAAAGAACAAAAAGAAAGGTTTGCCTTAGTCGTCGTTTAGTCGGTCATAAAAGAAATTCCATTTCAAGGTTCAAAATCTAAATAAGAAAACGGATTTAGGGGGCCTTCCCCTGGATCCGTCCCTGTTACAAACGGGATTTGACCTTGCCAATTAGATGCCAAAAGAGTGTTAGATCGGAAAGGCTAAGCTAGAGGGGGGGTGAATAGCTTTAGACCTAAAACTGAAAATATTTGCAGGAAATAAAAATGCGGAATTGAAAGAATGAAGAACAAGCAATTTATCCTGGTTCACACACACTCTACTAGTGTGGCTAATCCAGCTCTTCAAGTCTCACTTGAAGATTTCACTATCTACGTTAAGCTTACGGGTGCTTAACAAACCGTTACAACCTAGGAATTCTAGTCACAAGAATCCTAAACCTGAAAGTTCAAGTCACATGAACTTCAGCTCTCTTGCTTGAAGATACCTCACTTCAAGACTTTTCACACAAGAAGATATACACCTCTTCTTGTGAATCTAACCAAGGGAACTAACCTCCCTTAAGGTGTATGAATATACAATTCAATCACTCAAACAAAGAACTCTCTCAAAGAGCAGATATGAGTATACAAGATTAAACTCTAAAAGGCAACTCTCAAATCCTCAATAGGATATTGGCTCAATAATAATTTTGATAAATGTATGGAATGAATGCTTGAATGTAGAGAGTTGATTCACTTTGAAACAGAGCTAAAAATGCTCAATTTATAGCTATGAAATGTTATAGAGCCGTTTTAAATCCACCCAAAAACAATCTTAAACAAAACATAGTGGGTGCTGAAAAGTTGTCTGCTCAACGGCTAAAACATCGATGTTTAAAGGTAGAACATCGATGTTTTGCCCATTAAATTTGAATTTTGGGCCAACGGTAACTAAAACATCGATGTTATCCATCCCAACATCGATGTTATTTTGATTCTGTGAATATGAGATGAAAACTGATCTGTGAAGAACATCGATGTTTTCATTCCAATATCGATGTTATTTTGCTTCTGTGAAAAATGATTGAAGTTGAGCATTTGAAGAACATCGATGTTATGGAATAGAACATCGATGTTTTGCTTATGCAAAAGTGTTTTCAAATGCAACGGTCATGAGAACATCGTTGTTTGGGATTCCAACATCGATGTTCTTGGCCTTCTGCCAACATTTGGAAAAATGGTTGAAACCAAGAACATCGATGTTTGGGATGCCAACATCGATGTTATTTGCCTACTGCCGTTTTTGAAAAATTCTTTGAAGGCAGGAACATCGATGTTTAGAAGGCAACATCGATGTTATTTTGGCTCGGCAAAAACAAATTAAAACTGACCATTATGGAACATCGATGTTATGACTAATTTTAAAAGCAACGGTCACTAGAACATCGATGTTTGGGATTCCAACATCGATGTTCTGAGCCTTCTGCCTGTTTTGAAGAATTGTGCAAAGGTAGGAACATCGATGTTTAAATACACAACATCGATGTTCTTGGCTCGAAAAACATTTTTATGCTTGGAAGTATGTTATGTTATGCATGAGCAAAATTCATCTTATTTTGAGCCAATGTCCTAGAAGAGTTGAGTGTTATACCTTGTACAATTTATGGATCTAACTCTTCTTTCTTGGCTCTTCAATTCTTATGATCATTCACTTTGATCCTTTGCTTCTTGATCATATCTTCACTTGAATTCTTGATCACTTTGGTTGAGTGCTTGTTTGCTTGATTTCTTTTTGCTTCATCATTGTTATGATCTTGGTTTGTCATTTATCAAAACCTGTAATGAATGAACCATGAAGACATAGGTTCTAACAATTTCCCCCTTTTTGATAATGACAAACACCTAGAAGTATATGGTAATGTTTATAACATAAAGATGATTCCCCCTATGTTTTTCAAACTATGATTCCCCCTATCTAGATGCATATACTTCTTCTTATCATCTAGATGCATATACTTCTTCTTATCTTCCCCCTTTTGGCATTTTGCTAATGATGATGCATATATTTATTCCTCCCCTTAAGATATGATTTATAATTCCCCCTAAGTTCATGCATATGGCAAAGTATTTTATGAAAAACAAAACATAAAGGATAACGAGGATAAGGGTTTAGAAAGATGGTTCCTAGTTTCCATCATTATCATCATTAGTAGTTTCTTCCCCATTATGTTACTTCTTCAGCAAGCCTTATTCCCCCTTTCTCTTGATCTTGGTGAGGGGTACTGAACATCGATTCTATCATCTTCTGATCCTTGCATTTCTGCCGAAATCGTCGAGTGTGGCCATATTCAAAAACTTGGATGCTTCTTTGGTCATTTGCTTGGAGCATCCGCAATCAAGGTACCAAAGTACTTTGATGCCTTCAAGCATACCTGCAAAACAAATCAAAGGGATTTTGGTACCCAAATCTTTTTGGGTCCTTTGTGGTTAGGAACATAGTAATGATGAGCTTCTTCTTGAGCCCAATGCCTATGCCTAGTAAAGCAAACAGGAGCAATGTGTCCCATTCTATTGCAATAATGGCAAATTACATTTGGATTGTGCATCCTTCTAGGTTGGTTATAGGTACCATATTGCTTATGTTCATGCAATCTATTATACTTGTCTTCCCTAGGTATAATCTTGTTTTTCCTAAATTGAGTCATATATTTCCTAGGTTTAGTAAAATAGGAACCTTCATTTTTGGCACTGTGTATATGTGGTCTTGCATCATTAGCATTTTATCTAGCATTGTAAGCATACAATTTAGCATAGTGAACTTTTCCACTACTTACCTTTGGTTTGGCATTTTGAGCATGTAACTTTCTATGATGAATGTGTAATCTTGTGTTGTGAACATGTGATCTAGCATTGTGTGCATGTGGTTTAGCATGTTCATGTGATGTAGTGTGATGAGTAGAAGATGGAGCATCATGTTTATGTGTCTTTCTTTGTTGTCCTAGAAGAAGATTAAGACCATCTCTACCATTTGTGAACTTTTCTAATGTATTCTTCAAATCATCAATTTGAGACCTAAGAGATTCATTCTCCTTTCCCAATACAACACAAGCACATACATTTGAGGATATCTTCTCGTTAAGTTCATTGTATGATATATTGAGAGCATGCTTTTCTTCTTCAAGCTTATTAATTTTACTAGATAACTCATTCTTATCGTTTACTAATTTCTCATTATCATTTTCTAAGGTTGTAATTTGTTTCTTTAAATTTTTATTGACCTTAGAGACTAAAATGAATTTACTATATACTTCATTAAATGCATTTTGCAGTTCTTCAAATGTATAGTCATCACTCGAATAGGAAGTACTTACCTCTTCCGGAGATTCTTCCTTTGCCATGCAACAAAGGTTGACAGTCTCATTTTGCTTGCTGTCGGTTTCCTCATAGATGATTCCCAGCAATCCCCACATCTCCTTGGCTGTTGCGCAGTGCGAGATTATCTGATAGTCATTTGGATTGACCGCACTCTGAAGCATGTTAATCGCCTTGGAGTTGTTTTCGATTCTTTGGATGTCATCTACGTTGTACTCCACTTCCGTCTTGGATGGGATTTGAATGCCATTCTTTATCGTTAGCCAGGCTGCAAAGTCATTGGCTTGGATGAAAACTTTCATCCTTTCCTTCCAATATGTATAATCTGTTTTGTCGAAGAATGGTGCCTGGCTGATGGATTGTCCTTCAGTGATTCCTACATACAAATAACTTGAACAAGCCATAGAAACTTTCCTCTCAAACGGTTAAGTCTTTCAGAGAGTTAGGCTCCGCTACCAATTGTTAGATCGGAAAGGCTAAGCTAGAGGGGGGGTGAATAGCTTTAGACCTAAAACTGAAAATATTTGCAGGAAATAAAAATGCGGAATTGAAAGAATGAAGAACAAGCAATTTATCCTGGTTCACACACACTCTACTAATGTGGCTAATCCAGCCCTTCAAGTCTCACTTGAAGATTTCACTATCTACGTTAAGCTTACGGGTGCTTAACAAACCATTACAACCTAGGAATTCTAGTCACAAGAATCCTAAACCTGAAAGTTCAAGTCACATGAACTTCAGCTCTCTTGCTTGAAGATACCTCACTTCAAGACTTTTCACACAAGAAGATATACACCTCTTCTTATGAATCTAACCAAGGGAACTAACCTCCCTTAAGGTGTATGAATATACAATTCAATCACTCAAACAAAGAACTCTCTCAAAGAGCAGATATGAGTATACAAGATTAAGCTCTAAAAGGCAACTCTCAAATCCTCAATAGGATATTGGCTCAATAATAATTTTGATAAATGTATGGAATGAATGCTTGAATGTAGAGAGTTGATTCACTTTGAAACAGAGCTAAAAATGCTCAATTTATAGCTATGAAATGTTATAGAGCCGTTTTAAATCCACCCAAAAACAATCTTAAACAAAACATAGTGGGTGCTGAAAAGTTGTCTGCTCAACGGCTAAAACATCGATGTTTAAAGGTAGAACATCGATGTTTTGCCCATTAAATTTGAATTTTGGGCCAACGGTAACTAAAACATCGATGTTCTCCATCCCAACATCGATGTTATTTTGATTCTGTGAATATGAGATGAAAACTGATCTGTGAAGAACATCGATGTTTTCATTCCAATATCGATGTTATTTTGCTTCTGTGAAAAATGATTGAAGCTGAGCATTTGAAGAACATCGATGTTATGGAATAGAACATCGATGTTTTGCTTATGCAAAAGTGTTTTCAAATGCAACGGTCATGAGAACATCGATGTGTGGGATTCCAACATCGATGTTCTTGGCCTTCTGCCAACATTTGGAAAAATGGTTGAAACCAAGAACATCGATGTTTGGGATGCCAACATCGATGTTATTTGCCTACTGCCGTTTTTGAAAAATTCTTTGAAGGCAGGAACATCGATGTTTAGAAGGCAACATCGATGTTATTTTGGCTCGGCAAAAACAAATTAAAACTGACCATTATGGAACATCGATGTTACAAATGGGAACATCGATGTTATGACTAATTTTAAAAGCAACGGTCACTAGAACATCGATGTTTGGGATTCCAACATCGATGTTCTGAGCCTTCTGCCTGTTTTGAAGAATTGTGTAAAGGCAGGAACATCGATGTTTAAATACACAACATCGATGTTCATGGCTCGAAAAACATTTTTATGCTTGGAAGTATGTTATGTTATGCATGAGCAAAAGTCATCTTATTTTGAGCCAATGTCCTAGAAGAGTTGAGTGTTATACCCTGTACAATTTATGGATCTAGCTCTTCTTTCTTGGCTCTTCAATTCTTGTGATCATTCACTTTGATCCTTTGCTTCTTGATCATATCTTCACTTGAATTCTTGATCACTTTGGTTGAGTGCTTGTTTGCTTGATTTCTTTTTGCTTCATCATTGTTATGATCTTGGTTTGTCATTTATCAAAACCTGTAATGAATGAACCATGAAGACATAGGTTCTAACAAAGAGATTTGGTCTCCCTAATTATATTATCAACTTCTGAATCCAGCTCCAACTTAGAGTTGATGTATTCCACCAAAGGGTCTCAATGTTAAAATTACACCTCACAAAATGTTTTGCCATCTGCAAGTCTAAAATTCCCCAAAAATTAACTTTCACTCTAGAACATAAACCAAGACCTATACCAAAGCCTTTAATCCACTGCCCATTGTGGTGTCGAAACACCTCTACTAGTGAAGCCTTGGAATTCGAACTATCAATATGTGAAGCCAAATTAAGCTTAACACATCCATGCCCTGGTTCTTTTAACGAGAGAGAGGCGGCATTGGCATGCTAATGCATCTGGTGATGTGTTATCGGACAACTCAATCCAACCTTGAATTCTGCCACCAGGTACTTAATTACTTTAATCAGATTAGAGACAAGCTCGGCCTCTGGGCCAAAAATTTTTGGTTACACTAATGCCATAGCTTCCAACATGTTGTGCCAATATACCCTCCAGCAAGTCTGAGAGCCAAACTATGCAAGGACTCCGTTTAAATATCAATGGAAAGGATGTTTTCCGGCAAAATAAATTGGAAAGGCGAAACTAGCTAGAATCTCCCATAGAGAGAGGCTGGACATAGTTAATGTGTCATGCCACTAGTTTATTAGATCATCACCACTCATATCATGATATCAAAATTTACTTCAACAGTGTTAAGTGTACATTATATTATTCATTTTCTTTCGATAGTGAGCATTGAATATATAAATATATAATAATAATATGACCCCAATCCAGCAAATAAAAAATTCTAAAAAGGTTGTACATGATATGGATGAAAGTGAAACTGAAAGTAAATGGCCTTCTAAATTGGAAGCCAATGCATTAAGTAACTCGAGTAAGGTAATACTCAATTAGATGGTCTCAAACCTACGCAAGCATGATACAAAACACATTATTTATATCTGGCTTGAGCAAATTCAGTTTCCCACTCAAATTTGACCTGCCATATAAATGACCTCAGCGGCTATAGGCAATGGACAAAGATAAACATTAGCGAGCAGAGCGGTCGTTGGCTTTCGCTGGAAACTCGGGGATCTTGAAGCCGAGATTTTGGGCTTAGAAAATCGCTTGGAAGCTGAAATCCAATAATGTGGTCGTAAAAATAGACTCGCACAACTTCTGTTAGAATTTGCACAGCGGATGCGGCCTAATAAAAGATATCAAAGCTGTTTCTAAGCCCAACCTCCGGATAATGGGCTTCAAATACTTTTGTTGAAGCTTTTTGGGCTGTAAGACAGTTCGAGCTTGGTTTATGATTTGTCTAGTCCGAATATTTTCCTATATTAGGCGAAAGGACTAGGGGGTCGGATACGAAGCTTTGCCACGTATATAAGCTCCGCTTTCCCCCATTCGCTTTAGTTGGGTCTGGTTTTAGGGTTTTGGCAAAACTCACACCGCCGTTTTCACAAGCCGCGAGTCTCCAAGGAACCAGAAGACTCTCCCAAATGGTAAACCTCACTATCCCTAAATCTATTTTGCTTTGCTAATCCTTCCACTCTAAATCATCACCTTCATTCGATTCCATTTCTTAGATTTCTATTATCGAACCTTTGTAAGTGATTAGCGTAAGCTATAACCACACTAGTTAGTAGCAGATAAACAAGCGAGACGAGCATTGTTTGGATCGGCTATTTGCTTTTTTACTTTTTCTTGAGTTATGATTATATTTTAAAATTGATTTGAGATGTAGAGTTATTGACTGTATGTGATCTAATGTATGGATTTTTTGGTTCCTTTTTTTTGCTTTTGTTGTTGACGGTGTAATGATATTTCAGGCACCCAAGAGGGGAGGGAAAGTAGCTGCAGCACCGGCGAAGAAGAAGCCTGTATGTTTTCATTTTGTGGCTTCTTTTTTTCGCTCGTTGTTTTACTGTTGTGGTTGGGTATATGTAATGTTTATGCGTTTTTAATCTTTTTGTTGCGTGGGGTTTTGAATTATAGGAGAGGGTTGTGAATCC
Source organism: Turnera subulata (assembly GCA_028386065.3). Lineage (NCBI taxonomy): Eukaryota > Viridiplantae > Streptophyta > Magnoliopsida > Malpighiales > Passifloraceae > Turnera > Turnera subulata. The sequence goes on along the minus strand of JAKUCV010000418.1, from coordinate 94,787 downwards.
GTTGTTCGAGAAGCGTCCAAAGCAGTTTGGTATTGGTGGTGCTCTGCCTCCTAAGAAGGACCTGCACCGATTTGTGAAATGGCCTAAGGTGGTCCAAATCCAGAGGAAGAGAAGGATCCTCAGGCAGAGGTTGAAGGTTCCACCAGCTCTCAACCAGTTCACCAAGACCCTTGACAAGAACCTTGGTATGATTACAATGTCTTGCCAACACACTCCTTGTGCTCAATTGTTCCTTGTGCTGCTTTTGTAACTAATTTGATTGGAAAATGGGCTTAACAAACTTCATAGTGGTGTTCAATGTCCCTAACATGTTAGATTTATACTCTAGAATGTTTATCTTATAGGTACTTCTGCTGTCTTATAGTTGTATTATGTGTTAGCTTTACTAAAATTAGTGTTAACCAGTGGTGGACTCTTCATTCTCATATAGTTTGGACTCAAAAGATGGTTTCTTTCCTTTGCAGTCACTAATTTTAGTTCCTTGTCATCGTTATGCCACTCTTAGTTTTTAGGGTATGGTCTTATCAACTTGTTTCTTATGGAAGTTATTCTGATGGGTTCATGGTTTACTTTGTTTCCTTTGCAGCAACAAATCTGTTCAAGTTGCTCCTCAAGTACAGGCCTGAGGACAGAGCTGCAAAGAAGGAACGTCTGTTGTCTAGGGCTCAGGCTGAGGCTGAAGGGAAAACAGTTGAGGCCAAGAAGCCTATTGTTGTGAAGTATGGGCTGAACCATGTCACCTACCTCATAGAACAGGTCAAATCTTAAGTGTTCATTGCATGTCGATTTACATGTCATTACCTCAAATTTCTCTTACTGTTTGGATGCTTAAAGATCGTAAACATGACAAAATTCTTATTATGTTTGCAGAAAAAGGCACAATTGGTGGTTATTGCCCATGATGTGGACCCCATTGAGCTGGTTGTATGGCTTCCTGCTTTGTGCCGCAAAATGGAAGTTCCTTACTGCATTGTGAAGGGCAAATCACGATTGGGAGCGGTGATTTTTTAACTTACTTGCATAGTTAACTCTGTTTTGATGTACCTGTCAGAAACTCTTACCATGCCTAGATGCTTGTCTCCCTGTAGGTTGTCCACAAGAAAACTGCCTCTGTCTTATGTTTGACTACAGTGAAGAATGAGGATAAGTTAGAGTTCAGCAAAATCCTTGAGGCTATCAAGGTAATGTTGTAGGAATGCAATTTTTGTGGGTTTGTTTACTACATCATGCTGCATCCAGGTGCTCATCTCCATTAGCGTGCAATATACTAACGCATTAAAATGATCTGGTTTCATTTCAGGCGAACTTCAATGACAAGTTTGATGAGCTCAGGAAGAAATGGGGAGGTGGCATCATGGGTTCCAAATCACAGGCCAAGACTAAGGCTAAAGAGAAAATTCTTGCAAAGGAAGCTGCTCAGAGGATGTCTTAGATTATGTGTCTTAGAGACTCTTTTGTTGCGTCTCTTTTTTGTTTCTTGTTTACTTGGAGTTGGAACGCTCTTTATGTAGTAGTCTTTTAAGAACAACTTATTTGTTTTCATCTCGTTGTTGTGAGGATCTAGATATGGCCTGATGAACATTGAGTACCTATTTCGATCGTTCTCTTACTATTTTCTCTCCCAATGCCGCCTTATTTTCTTAGAAAATTATTTGTTGCTTTCTTGTAGCAACTGTCAATCCGCTGCTTTTCTTACATTCTACGTTTTATCTTTTCATGATACCTTGGCCATTGATTTTACTGTTGACGAGGTAAATAGAAATGTAACTGACGCTGGGCTCTTTTCCATCAAATCTACCTGCATCATTAGCTTGATAGTTACTGGGGTCAAGCTTCTCCTCATACCCAATTTTGTAACCGAAAATGGTAGAAACGATGTAAGATCTCAGCTTTGTAATCCATTCTATGATTTCGTTTCATAAGAGGAAAATGGCTAACGTTTCTGAAATATTTAATAGTATTCTTGACGTGTAAATTCCTTCCATTTTTGTCCGTTCAATTGCATTACAAGTTTCCATCGAGTCCTTCCACTCTTCGCCGTGCCTAGTGGCACATGTCCAGCATGAATAGAAAAGTGAGTTTTCATCTTTAATGATAGCGATGTGACAGACTATATGGTAGAGAGCAGTGAAAGCTTCTCATGTACCATCTTTTTTTGCTCAGATCTCATGTACCATTAACCAGAACAATTTATAGCCTAACCCATGACAAAACTACAAAAAGTCCATACGCAGCACAATGCTGCCATAGAAACTGCAAGGGTGCGAGGAAGTAGATTTATCCTTGATCCCGATGGCAAAGGAAATAACATACTAATTTTTATTACAAAAATGTGACCAGACGAACAAATGCGCTCTCCTCTAATCCACAACCATGAAAAAGAACAAGAAAAAAAAAAAGAGTATAAAATTCAGAGGGAAGGAAGGAAAAATAATATGGACTTCCCATGCGGACAGAATTGGACCTTTCTCAATTGAAGTCCTTCAATCTTTTCTTTAGTACATCCATTGACTTCATCCTGGAATTTTGCTTTGTGTTCCTGTTTGTTAGACTTCCAAAGATTGTGTCTGCAGAATCCTTGAATTTGTCACAGATGTTAGCCACCTTCTTATAATCCAAAGCATTGTAGTTCCTCTCCCTTATCACAGGATTCATGAAGTTTTCTGGCTGACTGCTTGACAAAAGGTTAAGCAATTGCCGTGCTTCTATCAAGTATCCTCTAAAACTCCCATCCTTGTATATCTCGCTCAGGCCAGTGCTATGAAACTTTTCATCTGCGAAATTCTCCAGCATCTTCAAATCCATGTTGAGAGACAGGACAGCATTAACATTGAACCTCTTCACACTATCATTAAGAAACGATGAGCAAATAGAATTGGAAATATGCTCAAGGGCACCACTCCCAATCTTGTACAATGCATCCAAAGGTAAGATCTGTTGTGCCGTTGAGAAAATAGTGTCAAGGTAAATTATCACCTCATTCATATACTCATTCACATTCTGTGGTGTCTCCTCTGAAGTCCAATTGATGTTTTGTGCAAGTTGCATATACTCATCCACCTTTGTGACGACCAGATTCAGCATAGCAAGATAAGCGGCGTCTCTTGAAGTTTTTAGGACTATCTTTGCGGTTAAACTCGCCTGTGGTCTCTCAACTGCTCGAACTGGGATCCCACACAGTTGGGCAGCATTTCGAAGGAAAAAATCACAAGCTCTTTCTAGGACAGCTATGTTTGCAGCAATCTGCATGGCTTGAGACACACTAACAGCACCACTGTAAACCGTACTGAGAATGACTTCGTTTAAGACATCTATCAAGAGCTTGTCCAAATACTTCCTCACAATATCAAAAAAATTAGTATGCGTACCATATGACAAGAAATCGGCAGAACCTTTAATGAAAGATCTAACAATGCGGCAAGTGTCAGGCACCATGGAGGAGAATGGTGCAACATAGGGGAAAGCAGGCATTATATCAGAGGACTGGAGATGGAAGACCAATACATTATTTTCATAATCAGTATCCTTTTTAAATACCATCTGCTCGTAGGTGTCATTCCCAAGAGCATTAACAATTTCCTTCCTGCACTCTCCCAAAAGGAGTTCATGGTACTTGTCTCGGCTATTGTCTAGTACCTCAAAAATTTGGCCCACTTCATAACCATATTGTCTCAGGGTTGCCCCAAGAAGAGTGACATAATCCTTCACCAGAAGAAGATGAGTAGCAGAATCCATATGAGAAAATTGTTCATCCAACACTGATGTCACTTTTGCCACAGCTGTTTCCCACATTGTTTCAACCTGATCTGTTGTCAAAAGATCCCCAGCAGTTCTCAAGACCCGATCCTCAACTATGAAATACCCCACAATTTGAGCCAGATATCCCTGATGAGATTCAACAAATGGTTGGACGGAAGAGATCTGCAGGTCTGAAGTGAGCTGCAGCAAACGGTTCCGGTAGTAATATTCACGAAACTGCTCTTGGATCCCAAGACAAGCATGGATATGATATACCCGATAAAGAGGAGTAAGATCAAACTTCAAAACAGAGTCTTCATCCACTTCCTCGACATCAAGAGTGTATACAAAGTCTCCTAGTCCTGACATGTCTTGCTCCTCGGCCTTCCTCTGACGTTCTAACAATTCTTCATCTCTCTGACGAGTTGATGCAGTGTGACCAATTGCAGACTGTCCAATATTCTTAGCAGAACTCCTTATTTGAACAAGCCATTCATTGAACTGACTGGTAACTTTCTTCTCAACATGCAACTTTATCACTGGGATGGTCTTCTCTATTGCCGACTTAAGTGACCTCACAGGAATGTTCTTTAAGTAATTCCTCTCAATCAGATCCACAGTCTTCAAGGCAGGATAAAACTGTCCTTCCAACATGTGATTGTTGCACTTAACACAAAGATCCAGGACCTGAACACAAATCTTGGACATCTTTATAGCTTCAGTCACATTCTTCTTGATCGCGAAACACTCGAGAAGTTCCTCAAGTTTGATCAACAGCGCACTCCCAACCTCCTGCAAGGTAAAATTATCACTAGCGAGATCACTCTTGAGCTCCTCAGCATCAACCAGGACGCCGCGAAGCTCATCAACTGCAATGATGAATTCCTCATAGTTGCTCTTGCACAGCTCCTCGATCTCAACTTCCTTCTTCCTCACAACACCCTTAAGCTGTTGGAATAGAGATTCAGGCCGCCCCATTTCGAATGCGTGCCTGACAATCGGACCCAAATCCTCCCCATTGCCAATCAAAGTAGCAAGAACCAAGTCCTCCCCTGTATCACCGTTCTCCACAACAGTTCTCCTCTTAGGCTTTGCATCCATTACTCCCCAAAAACCCCTGAAACAGAGAAAATAAAGAAAAATATAGCTGCGATACAAAACAGAACCATGATATATATATATGCCAACAGTGATGATATTCTAAGAAAAAAAAACAACAAACACCAAAATGAACGGGCAAACAAAGTAGACATATTTAACGAGTTGTTATCAATTAAACCTCGTAAAATTCAAACACCGATGACAGATGACAGATACACATTATCCCATTTCCCAGTTTCAGCTAAAAACCGCTAATCCACAATTATGGAAAGAAAATCAGAACAGGGAAATTACCTGAACAGGAAGCAGAAACCACTGGCAAAATCAAGTGAAAAAAACAGGGAAAAAGAACGGTAACCCACAAAGGAGAAACAAAGGCAGAGATGGAAAAAACCTGAGTAAATTTTCAAAATTTGATCGCGACAGAGACCTGCGGAGAGATAGAGACGCTTTTACTTCGAAAATGGAAAGAAAAAAAAAAAAGAAGCACACTCTCCTCGAATCAAAGCGACAAGTTAAATGTGGGTTCTTTCCTCTTGGTTCTTTTTCAGTTTGTTGGATTCTTATTTTATTTTGGTTCAATATTGTATTAATCGAATAAGTCGGCTTTTTCTAAGGTTATGGATACACTACAACCGGTCACTTGTGGAGCTGCCACTAACAGTCGCCCTACCGTGCCACGTTGACACTCACCGTATAACAACGTCACTAGTTGCATAATTCTGATTTCTGATTGGTCAGTTACCGAAACAAGCACCACCTGTTGTTAGCCTAAACCTTTCCTTCTAGAGTAAAGCACTGGGCTTCATTTATTTTTATTATTTACTTTTAGATATTCGATAGGAAAAAAATTAAAGAATTCAGATTTAAACCCCGAACGACGCGACACACTCTTCCAAATCCAAATATGGAGCAATCAAACGAGGATCCGAATCCGAAACCGACCCGCCCAGACGAGCCGGAGCTCGACCTCTACACCATCCCCAGCTACTCCAGTAAGTCTTCTTCTTCTTCTTCCTAATTCTTAAAAGTTAAAACCCTAACTTCCGATTTAACAAAACCCTAAAACTTTTTTTTCCATGTCATTTTCTTCTATTCTCAGGCTGGTTCGCATGGGGGGACATCCACGAGACGGAGAAAACCGCCCTGAAGGAGTTCTTCGACGGCAGCTCCGTCACCAGAACCCCCAAAATCTACAAGGAGTACCGCGACTTCATCATCAACAAGTACCGCGAGGACCCCACGCGCCGCCTCACCTTCACTCAGGTCCGCAAATCCCTCGTCGGCGACGTCACCTTCCTCCACAGGGTCTTCTCATTCCTCGACCAGTGGGGGCTCATCAACTTCTCGGCCCCCCGCGATGGCGCCGCCGAAGCCGAGGAGCCCGGGAAGGTTAACGTCAGGGTGGAGGACGGGGCTCCGAACGGAGTCCGTGTCGTGGCGATGCCGAACTCGATGAAACCGGTGGCGGCCGCGGTCACGCAGAATCAGGAGACCGTTCCCGGGAGCGTCTCCAAACTGCCGCCGCTTGCGTCGTTTGCGGATGTGTTCGGTGAGGTGGCCGGGAAGAAGGAGAAGAAGGGGTTTGTGTGCGGGAGTTGCGGGGGAAGTTACGATTCCGGGAGATATGAATCTACTAAGGATAACAATTACGTGATTTGCGAGAAGTGCTTTGAGGATGGGAAGTATGGAGAGAACAAGAGTAAGGAAGATTTCAAGCTTAATAATCCCGGCGGTGATGGTTCGGGCGAGTCGGTTTGGACCGAGGCGGAGACGTTGCTTCTGTTAGAATCGGTTATGAGGCACGGAGACGATTGGGAGCTTATCGCAAAAAAAGTTCCAAATAGAAGTAAATACGATTGTATTTCCAAGCTTTTAGAGCTTCCGTTTGGGGATCTTGTGTTAAGTTCGGTTAATGGAAAGAATGGCAATGGGAACGGGAATGGAAAGGACCAGAAAGAAACTTCGGTGAAGGACTCAGGTGGAGATGGGTCGAATGTGGATGTTCGGAATGGGGAGGAGGCGGAGAATGAAATACCACCTTCGAAGAGGCAGCGGGTTGCTAGTCTATCGGATGCTGGTGGTGGGTCTCTTATGGACCAGGTAGCATTTGGTGATTGCTTTGGAAAATTTAACTATATGTATCTGGTTTTTGTGTACTGGGAAAGGCTTGAGTTCAGGCTTGTGATTTGTGTTGTTTGATTGGAATTTTTTTTTGTGTCAGGTGGCTCTAATCTCAACCATGGTAGGCGCAGATATTACAACCGCTGCTGCTGAGGCTGCTATTGCAGCACTTTGTGATGAAACCTCGTGTCCACGGGAGATATTTGATGGTGCAGAGGAAATTCTGACTAATGGAACTGGGTCTCCTGCTTCCCATACCGAGCCAGAGAGGTTGTTTATTATATGATTTTCCCTGTCTACATTCTTTAAGGAATTAAGGTTATTTGTTTAACTTGTGCCATGTAGCTATATGTTGAAGTCTTTTTTTTTTTTTTAATTTTTTGGAAATTCAGAGCATCTGAGGTGGAAGATTCCGAGATGAAGACAAGTCCAAGCCAATCAGGTAATTGTTTCACTTGATGATTAGAGTTGGGCGAAATGCTAGGGACGGTCTCGAGGGAATTGACTTAATTACTGGAATAGTATCTAAGAAGCCAAATATTCATTGTATAGTTATGCACTTCTACTTCTTTGTCTGCTTTTCTCTTGCTCAACATATTTGAACCATTTTAGTTTACTTTGGGTGGAAGAGAAGGGGAAGGGTGAATGCATCGTCTTTCCAAAGTGCCTGATACTTGGTTTTTGGACCAATGATTTAGGCTTGGTTTCACCGATTGTGATAAGAAACTAAATCAACTATTCCAACAACTCGGGATTATTTTTGCAACTGTTGTGGTCTATTCACTGGTCTATATCTGTTTCAGAAACTCAGGAGGCATCCTCACTGCAGAACGATATACCCCTATCTTTGCGCCTTAGAGCTGCAATTGCAACAGCTCTCGGATCTGCTGCTGCTCATGCAAAATTATTGGCTGATCAGGAAGACCGAGAAGTTGAGGGTCTACTTGCTACCGTAATTGAGGCACAGGTAGATACAAATTTCCCGTTTCAGTTTCACTCCTTCATTATCATTGTACAGTGAGTGTCTGACAGCTCCTTATTTATGTCAATTGCTTCAATAGTTGAAGAAGGTGCAATGCAAGATCAAGCATTTTGATGATCTGGAGTCGATAATGGAGAAGGAATATGCTGAATTAGACGAATTGAAGGAATCTTTAATAGAGGAGAGAATTGAAGTCCTACAAAGAGTTCTGGGTGCTGGCATATCTAAATGGAGAGCTCATATTTCTGCAAGATCTCACAGTGGGGCAGTATTTTGACACAGATGTGAACAATGTAATGTAGAATAGTGGCAGATTGGCCAAGGTTTTGATCTAAATCTGCAGTTAGTATTTGCTTTGACAGCTGAGCTTCGTGGGAAAAAAGAAGAAGAAATGATTCGTAGAAAATAATTGATGCATATATACCATTTGTGCGTCTTTCATGTGAGTATCGGGTGTGTGGTGCCTGCTCATGCATAATTTATTGGGAGGCAAAAGTTAAAGGCAAGAACTACAATGCAATTGTATCTTTTGATATGGGCACCGAAGAGTTCAAAGTGACACTCCAACCCGAAGACAATATCAATATCTTTTTCCAAACGTGTTGTTTTTTTGTTAAACAACTCCATTGCCATGATCGTAAGGAGAGAGGATGAACTGAGTAGAGAAAGGTCTTTTGAGGTATGGGCAGTGGGCACTATTTGAACATGGTAGTAAAGAGTAGTGAACTAAATTGTTTACAATTGCAGGGCTTCCTAGGCTAGAAGTTCCAATTTTTTTTTTTTTTTTTTTGATGAAGGCTAGAAGTTCTAATTGCTTTCGGGACAATGCAGACTTATTTTTCCAAACACACCCAGGTAGATTGCTCATATTGAACCCAGTTACACAGGCACATGTGGTTGGATATTCAGATTACCACCCTTTCAGATTGTTCCTTACACGGCCTCTCAGGTTTCGCTTCAAGAATCAACTAAGCCCTGAATTTGGAGGATGGCCAGATTTCACGGTAGGGAACTCGACACTGTGCCTGCTAGGCTCTATTTCAGTTGTCTTTATAATTATCAGGGTGGTTGCGTTTTATTCCTTGGAAATACACTGTCCATCCATCATCTTTTTTTTTTTTTGTCTCTGCTACTTGCTTCAAATTGTGTAATTATCATTTCGAGAAATTTTATTAGAATCTCTTTTCACTAGTTAGCAATGGCTTTTCAATATTGAGTGAATTTTTTGGAGATTTAATTCCCATTCCAAAATATTACGTACACATTTTTAGTGTAATCTATTCCATTTTTTTATATCATGACTTACGTCTTGGTAAGCTAAGCAAGCCATTCATATAAAGTTATACATAAACAAAAATAACCAGCTTTCAAAATTGCCGTGAAATTAATGATCTTATAATAGATCGTCCGCTATGTTTGGCAGGGCCATTAACACCCAGGAGACAGTATGAATTATAAAAGAAAAATTAGGAAAAAATCTCTTTAACAAAATATATAAATCAGAAGTCATTGTTTAGTGAAAAGAAATTCTGATAAATGATTACACAGTTGAAGCATTGAAGTAGGATAGCGCGAAGTTTCCTCCGGTAAGCAAGAGGTGCATGAAGCTGTATATATATGATGATGGGCACATCTTTTGAAGGAACCATACATACATCATGATAAACAGATAAACTACAAAAGAGAATATAATTAAAGTAGCACGGCCTGAAGTTTCCTCCGGTGAAACTCTACGCATTCTCTGATCCAACTTCAGTTACTTGGTGAAGTGAAACTTGAGTGGCCATATACTTAGGAAGGATCTGGAAATCAGAATCATCATCTGTACTTCCAACCACTTGAACATCCCTATGTGAATGTGTATTTGCGTTCAATGCGAGCAATCCGCCAGTGTGGTAGTGTCTGTTTGGAAAAACAAGTCTCCGTTGTTCCAGAAACCAAGTGGAAATTGTAGGCCAGGGAATCCTGCAATTGTGAACAGTTTAGTCCACGACTCTTTAATACCATGTTCAAGTAATGCCCATACCTCAAAGGACTTTTCCCTCGTCAATTCGTCCTCTTTGCTTACAATCACGGCAATAGATTTGTTTAACAGAAAACATGAACAAAAGAAATATTGATATTGATATTGTCTTCGGGTTGAGGTGTCACTTTGAACTCTTCGGTGCCCATATCAAAAGATACAATTGCATTGCGGTTCTTGCCTTTAATATGTGCCTCCCAATAAACTGTGCCATCGCCTCCAGTACAACACACATGATACTCACATGAAAGACGGAGAAACGGTGTGGCCGCTGCATGCATCAAATTAATTTCCACGAATCATTCTTTACCAAAATTTCATATTCGAATGTTGGACAACTCGTAGTGCCCAAGACGTGGGAATGGACCGTAGTTCAATCCCTTGATCTTGACAATCTTGTAATCGTTTGTCTTAGCATCAAAGCCAAAGCCAAAGTAGTGACAATCCTCCTGTGTCTCAGGTGGTCGGGTGACTTCCGCTCTGGGTACAGCCTTAGTTTCTGAGGTGGCAGGATTCCAAAGAACAAACCCACCCGGTGGGTCAGACGGGATTCGGTTCGCTAAACAGAGTAAACCATTGCAACAACCGCCAACGATGTACAGAGAGCATGGAGCATGTGCCGGCTAAATCAGTAGCAGGAGGATTTGGCACATATTTGGTCTCCAACAAATCAAGGGTGTCTTGAGACAACAGGGAACACAAAAAATTCCCACTAGTGAGATCACGGCTTTTGACCACGATATGGGAATTGTACTTGTTCTTCCCGTCTTCATCCACACAATAGAGAAGATTCTTGTAAATAAAATCAGTACTGGAGAGAAGAGAGTCCCAAGATGTAGAAACGCACCTAAATCGCACAATAGACTTCATAGGTAGCCTTACCAAAATATCCCACATCAACTCCTTCGTCAATTCCTCCTTATCAGACATCATATGGGTTTTAGAGCTTCTTCTTCTTCTTTTTTTTTTTTTTTTTAACGGTATTAAGATATATGGAGGCAAAGTGTAATCAACTTGCGGAATATACACGAAGTATATGAACCATTAATTAAAGCTAAATTTCAACCAAAGCCTCACATATATTAAAGCACATCAAAAGATGTTTAACAACGGATCACAGCATTCTTCAGTAGATTAAAGCATAAGACTCGATAATATCCAAAAGACAACAAACAACAACCCTAGAACAGGAAATATATATGTTCGAACTTCAAAGCCAATTACAACAATGCTTGCTAGGATAGGAGGACAAAAACACTGTGTAATTAACCTCACCATACTACTAGTTACTACCATTAATTACCTGCAGCTACTCTACTCTTATTGACCAGCTTTCTTGGGTGCAGTCTTCTTCTTCCTCAGCTGTTAAACATATTACAACAGATAGCGAAATTAGTTCCAGAATTTTTTTAAAAATAAACATAGACTTAATTAATACTGCAGGTAGCACTTGAAACATTAATTGCGCAAGCATTGAAAAAAAAAAAGGGTGAATAATAAAAATGAGCATATGGATGTCTACCTCATTGCTGTGTCCGCACTTCTTCTTCCTGCAATTGTGGGCTTTCTTTGGCAAGCGAGCATAGCATCTAAACAAACAAGTAGTGTTACAAACCATAACCCATTGATAATAGCTGATCAATATCATGACCTTATATATATATATATATATACAAGACACAAGATGTGTGTAAAAATAAATTTTTATGCATATGACTTATAATTCTAGATGAGCTGAACCTAATTTCTATAAAACATCTATTCAGCATTAAGAAACAAAAGGCAAAAACGCATGCTGGTGAACCAATTGAGGAGTGCATAACAATCAAAGAGGATACGGAAGAAGTAAACAGAGGAAACAGAGCTAAATACTAACATAAACCAATGGTCAGGAATAACCAAAAAGGCTCAGCAGGAAAACCCATCTTAGGGTTGTTTAGCAGTAAAGAGGCTAGTTTCCGTTGACATATTCATGAATAAACAAATTAAAGATGATACGAGTGCTAATATACATCCTATATTGTAAAGGTGCAACCTTGAAGTCATTGCAAATTAAGGGATCATATGAACTAAGAAGTACCTAATGCACGATCGACGACTAGATCTAAAAATATTAAAACAATGGATATTAAATATATACAACATGTCCAAGCTAGGAGAAAAACACTTACTGGCGGCAGATGAGTTTGTCCTGACGGTATTTCTGGGCTAGATTGAGCAAGTAAGGAGCAAGTTTTGGTAAAGTTAATCCTTTACCGCCCCCAGGAAGCCTCAGCAATAAATGGAGCGTGGATTCTAAAAAAAAAAAAAGCAAAACCCGACAACAATTACCAACGAGCCAGGTATGAACAGATCACATAACGGTGTATACATATACTACAATACATAATCGAAAGCAAAAAGCCCAGGGTTGAGCCAATTTTATTTACTCGAATTTTCTGGATTTTACCTATATAGTTCTATCCACATTCTTAACATGTGCTTCTGAATCTATTTTTTATTCTCCTTCGCATTCGAATTCAGTTAAAAAAAAAAGGCCACATTTGTAAAAATCCGTATCCAAATCACTAGATTCTATCTTCTCCACAATCTTCCACAATCACCTCAAAATGAAGAAATATATGTTCAACCTTTTCTTAGTTAACAACCACCTCAAGTTGTAAACAAAACTATTAAGATGGCCACGAACACATGACTCTCACCACACAAAAAAAGGACATTACATAAATAATCGGGCCAAATTTTTAACACAAGCAGGAACCTGAATAGAATTTCTCAGAATTTCACTACACCAGAACGAAGCCGTTTGAAGATATTGTAAGAATAAATTACTAACATACTGCTGCAAATGGCTAACTTCAACACCATGCTAATTAGGTTACTCATGCTCTGATCACAACTAACAAAATCATCTTGTTTCTATCCCATCGACAGAAAGTTTTTCTGGGCTATGTAAGTTTGGCAGTGAAGTTCATCGACCATGCATTTGATTTGTGAAATCAAAAGCAAACCAATTTATCAAGAGCAGACCAATTTTTTCCAAGCGTAAAGTGGACACATAAGGCACACATAACCCAGATTCATGTAGGACGAAACGAGAGGCAACACAAACATAGCAAAAAGGAGGAAAATCAAGTAAAGTTTGGAACTTTAACCACTGTGGATGTTTCAACTTGAAAACAGAGCAAAACCCATGTAAAGTTTGGAACTTTAACCACTTTGGATGTCTTAAGTTAAAAACAGAGCAAAACCATGTAAAATTTGAAGCTTTTTACCGTTCTGGATCTTGTAGTCCTCAAGAGTGCGACCATCTGCAAGCTGCTTCCCCGCAAAAATCAACCTTTGGTCGTCTGGAGCTATGCCTGTCAACAATAGATACCACACACATCAAAGTTCAAACCCAAATTTTGAAACAGCATAGCTAGTGCAAAAAAGCTTCATAGAAAGAAACAAAACCCACAAAAGCGAAACTTATAAGTTTATTACCTTCCCTGTCCTGGATCTTAGCCTTCACTTCATCAACCGAACCACTTGATTTGATCTCAAGCGTCATGGTCTGCCCACTCGAGAGCTTCACAAAAACCTGCATTTTTTTCTCCTCTCTCTTTTTCTCTCTTGAAATGGGTATTTTCTATGATGCGCGTCCTCTTTGATGCTGTCCAGGGGTCTTTATATAGCCAGTACAAGAGCCTTTGGCCAAAGACCAAGTACAGCAATTACTTGCTCACCAAGTCTCGTGATAGCAGTACAATTTTTGAACCAATCCACTAGCGGTGAACAGGCTTTAACTTTACCTGAACCGCCAAGTCTGTCGTTTTGTATGAGTCATTTGTTTTTTTTTCCCTTCCAGGAGGAAGTTGTAGAGTGTAGCCATGGATAGAATATCACTATTCTAGGCAAACCAGAGATATTTTTACCTCCATTAGGAATATCTTGTAGAGATAAGAACCAAAAGTTACCGCCTTCACGCGAAAGTAACTTAGACTTGCCCACGTAATAGTCAATTTTAATAGAGAAGTTGGTTTGGCACTGATGAAATGAAACCACAATCTTACAAAAGGAAAAGCACTTGTTGCTATTAGTATGTATTTTTTTCATAAAGCATAATTCATAGACACACTTTAATTAGCAATTTTGGATTGTAAGTTGGTGTAAGGCGTAGGTGTAGTACTAGTGAAGCCCAATATAGGATTTACTGCTCTTAGAAACAAGAAAAACCTTTTGGGATTTAGTTTCCCTGAAATTCAGTTTTGCTGACTACTGTATTACTTATGGGGTTTTAATTTGTCTATCAAAGTAAGAACCAAAAATCAAAATGAGGATGGGACTTGTGAAGACGGCTGATTTTTTTGTACTTTCAAATTAATCGGCCTTTTGTGATGATGTGAAATACATGGACTACTCTTTGAAGCTTTTTATACCCCGCATCCTTTTGGGCCCGTAATGGACCGGGTTTGGTTTTTGGAAAACAACAATTCCCGGCCCGAACCCCAGGAGGCTTTCACCAACTAAAAAAGAAATACAGAAAAGGATCATTTTAAAAAACAAAACTCAACAAGAAGATAATAATAATTCCAACAAAAAAGAACATGGTGTTAACTGTTAAATTGTTTTGCTCTTCTTTTTTTTTTTTGTTAAATTGTTTTGCTCTTCTTTTTTTGGATACATTGATTTCGGTCTTGGCTTGGAAAATATGACTTGAAGCAACAGTATTAAGAGACATGGAGCCAAAGTGTAATCAACTTGCGGGGTATATATATGAATGAAGTATATGAACCATTCAATTAAAACATAATTTTAACCAAATTAAGGCCCAAATATATTAAAGCACAACAGAGATGTCGGATCACAATATTCTTCAGTAGATTAAAAGAGCATAAGACTCGATAATATCCAAAAGACTTACAACAACAACAACCGGTAAAGTGATGGCCAACGTATTGTTGCTACAGCCCATGTATCTTGAAATCTTGTTGCACCGGCCTCTGAATACAAGCACGGGGATGATGGCCACAAAAGGAGGGTGGCCCACTGCATGGACAACAACAAATAATATACATCCTGCAGATTGCTACCCTCAATGATAGTTAAACAGAGCGTGAAACATAACATATATAGCACCAATAAGATTTCTCATTTCTCAGGCTTAGTAAAACTCTCAAAGCAATGGCTTGTTAGGATGTGATTTCTGTCATAGAAATTGGACGTTTATATTGGCAACCGCAGCAATCTTTTTAAGATTGCTACATATTTTTTTGGTTGAGAGATTGCTACATATTTTTTTGGTTAAGAGATTGCTACATATTAATCATGCAATTAAAGAATTGTATGTGGTAAGAAAGTGACTAAAATAATTACATAAAGGACAAAATAAATTGATTTATGCACTACTACACTATAATCAAAGCGGTTTGCTACTTCTGGCCCGGTTAATTTTTGGTATCAAACCCAGATTTAGAATTTAGACACACAAAGTTCAAACTTATATATTATTAGGGTGCGCAGCTCTTTAAATTACTAAGATGTTGAAAGTGTGACAACATTAGAAAACGAATACAGTATCCATCCAATTATGGAGTCGATCGACCCTATATACCATACAAATTATGCTAAACCACCTGCTATCATCTTAATTATTTGGTCCTTTTCAGCAAAAAGAAGAAAGAAAAGCTGCTCTTAATCACCCGCTATCACACCTTCCCAAAATTCAACCCTATTATCACTTCGGCACAACTTAATTGTTTACAATTACACCAACCTCAACATCTTCATTCATGTTTGTGAAACGCCTATCCCTAGGAATCCTATGATTATTTACAAAATTAGAAGACAGAAAAAGTATTACCTACTATATGTTATATATGCATTAGATGGAAATTGGTTGACAAAGTGGGTCTACACGCTCTCAGAAATTTAAAAAGAAAAGGAAAAAAAAATTCTATTTGAATGTATTGGGCTCTGCACATCAATCATGAACCAAAGCAGGAAATTTTGTACGTGCTTGGAAGCTTATGGCTAAACCCATGGGGATCAAAGGTGACATATAACCACTCTAAGTTGGATTATTTGCTATTTTGATAAATTGGATCAATCTAGTTTTAGGGTAACCTAAGCCTACATATTTCATGCTTTTCTTCAGCTTCATGTGGCCATTAATCCACAATATAGAAATCTATTTGCTCCCAAATTAAACCAAAGTAAGAATAAGGATAGAAAATCACGTCTTTGTATTGGTTAGTTAAGGAAATGACTTTAAAAACCTTAATCATTATTGCCATCTTCAGAATAGAGAAATCTGTGCGCTCCCATGAGAAACCAAAACAAAAATAAGTATCAAGAGTTTTTAGATATCACACCTTTGTATTTTGTATTTGATTGGTTAAGGAAATGGAAATTCTACATCTGTGCAACTTATACTCCTTGCTTAGCTAGCTAATTTTCTTTCTTTCTTTTCTTGTTTTCTAGTATCATAACTAGTTATTTTTCTGTCTTATGAGATTCCTCATTTCTTTCTATTTTCTTTTTCTAGAAACCGGCTCCTAATCGGATTTAATCCTAAACAAAGAATGTTATTCTCCTATCTTTAGTGATTTTATCTTAAAGATAGGCAATCAGAATCTTTGGCAGATAAAAACAAAATATATGCAAGTCGTAAAAATGCTCATGAGAAATTCCTTCTTTGAGTGAGAGCACTAATTGAATAATAAGGTGGTTAAGTATCATTGGCACACAGACAATTCAGTATTCATCCTTCAACTCCAACACGTACACTTATCGTGTCAAATCCTCTTAGGCTATTGTAGCGGTGATATTAGAGGAGTGCAAAAATACCGAGCCGATACCGACCGAAAACCGACGGTATTGGCTCGAAATTTTGGACATGTCAGCGCCACTCCCTCCGATATAACCGTGCCATTAACACCGCGACATGCACTCGGTAGGATGTGGGTTATACCGTCGGTTATTGGCATAGGCCATACCGACAGAAAGCCCACATTAACAAAACCAGCCACATGCCACAACCCACCACAGACATACCAGACCCAAATACCCATTTGAAATTAGCTCAGTCAGATTCTCACTTCTCATTTTTTCTCGACACACTCTCTCTCTAAACTATCTGTTCTTCTTATTTTTTCTTTTTCTGTCTCTCGCTTGCGGCTGCGGCTCCGTTCAGAGGTCGCGATAGCGATGACGACGAGAGTGAAGCAGTGTGAAGCCCAACACGATTCACCGTTCAGGAGTCGAAATCTCCAAATCGTCTACAATTCCAAAACCCTAAAATTCCCAATTCGGCAAATCCAAAACCCTAATTCCCCAATTCAGGAGTCGAAATCCCCAAATCGTCTCTCGTCCGCCTTCGTCTGTGGCTGCGACTCTGTTAAAGAAATCCCCAAATCCCTAACCCTAATTCCCCGATTCAAGAAATCCAAAGGTTTGTTTGCGAAATCTCTTTCTCTCTTTCCAATTTTAATTTCTGGGTTGGATTTCAATTCAAATTTCCAATTGGTTGTTGGGTTCGATTGCAATTATGTAATTACTAGTTAATTTGTGGGTTGGATTGCTATTATAATTTGTAATTAATTTCTATATTCAATTGCAATTGTAATTGACGAATTTGTATTTAATTTCTGTGTTTGCTTCCTATGTTTGTTTTCTGGGTTTGCTTGCTCTCTGTTTCTGGGTTTTTTTCTGGATTTGCTCTCTGTTTCTGGGTTTGCTTTCTTCTTTGGGTTTGTTTTCTGGGTTTGGTTTCTTCTCTGGGTTTGCTTTTATGGTGTTCATGTGTTGTGATAGATGGAAGATGTTGATGCTCCCAGCCCTAGGCCCAGTCAATCTGTTGTGGACAGTTCTGCAGCATCTGGTTATGGTGCTGTCACGCCTGAGATTGAAGGAGGGAATGCGATGGATGTTGATCAGCCAAGGTTGCTGATGCCACCACCACCTCCGGCTGCAGCTTCTAATCAAGCATGAGTACTGTGTTGTTTGTGTTTATTTGCCTACAGTGTGTTTATTTGCCTACAGTTTCGTTTGTGTCAGTGTCTTAGTGTTTGATGAGTCTGAGACAAGTTATTTTCCTCTTTCTTTGCAGTGCATCAATGGCAGCAAGAGAGCAAGAAACAACCCAACAACCCCAAACCCCATCTACTGATACAAAGACTGTTGTAATATCAAAGAAGGAGAGATCAAAGGCGTGAGATTATTTCAAAAAGATTGAGAGTCCTAGTGGGGTTTAGGGATGACAATGGGTCGGGGTCCCCGCGGGGGAAGGTTCCCCACCCCCACCCCCGTTTCAGAAATGTTCCCCCGTCCCCATCCCCATTCCCCGTTCGGGGAGAATATTGCCCCTATCCCCGTTCCCCGCGGGGAATCGGATCCCCACGGGGACTCCATTCCCCTATTTGATAGAAAAAAATTGATAAAATATATATATTTTTTAAAGTAATCAAAGTTAACTTACAAACAAATTTAATTGTTTTGGCTTACATGATTCAAAATATAAGACAATAAAATTAAAAATTATTACTAGTTTAATTATTCTGGCTTACATGATTCAAAATATAAGACAAGAAAATTAAAGATGGTTACTAGTTCATTGTCTCTACTAGAACACTAAAATAAAATCAGTTGTTACATTCAACTAACTCAACAATTGCATCTCAAAAATTTTGCCTACTCCCCAATTCCAACTTATTGGTTAATCGGATAATGACTCAAGGGTATTTTTTTATATTTGCTTATTTCGGGGTCCCCGTGGGTCGGGGGAAGCACTCCCCGCCCCCATTCCCAAATTCCCCACGGGGCCAAAATGTCCCCTGTCCCCACCCCCGCGGGGGGAAAATTGCCCCCATCCCCGTTTCCCATTCGGGGATTCCCCGCGGATTCCCCGTTAACAGACATCCATTGCCATCCCTAGTGGGGTTCTAATGGGCAAATAACAGATGCGGCCAAGAATTGAAGGCTGATCCAAAGAAAAACCCGACATCTGGTATGTTAGCTCACCTTAAGAAATGCCTTCAAAATCGAAGCATTGATGATTATTGCCAAACTGAATTGGTTCATGGGGAGGATGAGGATGGAAAGAGTAGTCTAGCTGCATATAGGTTTGATCAAGAATCTTGTAGGAAAGCTTTGGCTGTTATGATAATTGCTGATGTTTGTAGAGGGTTATAGTTTCAAGAAATTCATGTCCATTGCATGTCCCAGATTTAAAGTTCCCTCTAGATGGACTATTTCTAGGGACTGTCTTCAATATTATCTAGATGAAAAAAAGAGTCTTAAGGATTTTATTAAGACTAACTGTCAAAGAGTGTGTCTCACAACAGACACATAGACATCAATCCAAAGGATTAATTACATGAGCCTCACTGCACACTTCATTGATAATGAGTGGAAGTTGAGGAAATATGTCTTGAATCTTTGTCCTATAGCTAGTCATAAAGGGGAAAAGATTGCTGCTGGGATTGAGAAGTGCTTAAATGACTGGGGAATAGGTGGTGTTTTTACACTAACTGTTGATAATGCCTCCTCTAATGATGTTGCTGTGAGCAACTTGCAGAAGAAGGTAGCAAGTGAAAAGGTAGTGTAATGAGGTGTAAGTACATTCACATGAGGTGTGTAGTATATATTGTTAATCTTATAGTGGGTGATGGCTTAAGATACACAGGGAAGTCAGTGTGTAGAATTAGAAGAGTTGTTAGGTATGTTAGGCAATCTCCTGCTAGGTGGTAGAAATTCAAAGAGTGTATACCTGCAGATAGAAATCAGGGCAAAGCCTTGCTGTCTCTTGATGTTTCTACTCGCTAGAATTCAACATTTCTTATGTTGTATACAGCTTGTAAGTATGAAGTTCAATTTGATAATTTTGTGATTGAAGATGATAACTTTAAGAAGGATATGGAGTTAGCTGAAAAAGGAATAGATGATGATTGGCTAGGTTTACCTAATTCAGAAGATTGGGGTAATGCTAGGAGATTATGCAACTGCTTGGGTCATTTTTATGTTCTTACCACATTTGTTTCTGGTACTAAATATGTCACTTGCAATGCATAATTTGAAGAAATCATTTCTCTTCTTGGAATGTTTATGTGTTGGATTGACAATGATGACTTGGAAATGAGCATCATGGCTCAGAATATGAAGTGAAAATTTGACAAGTACTAGGGTGACATTGACAAGTTCAACATGGTGCCATTCATGGCATCAATTCTGGATCCGAGGTACAAATTTGGCTTTGTACAGTTTTCTCTGAAGAAAGTTTATGGTGAAGCCTCGGGTATCAAAATGTGGGATAAAGTCCAAGCTGCAGTCAATGCCATGTTCAATGCTTATCAAGTCTTGGTCTTTCCTCCTTCTCGAACAAATCAACACACACAATCCTCCAGCAGCTCAGCAGGATCATCTTCTGCAACAACATCAAATGCAGAATCAAGAGCTGATGGTGGGGAGGGTACTGCTGATGCTGAAGGAAGAGAAGCAGCGAGGGGCCGAATGAGGGAGCTCAAAGAAGACTTAAAGAACGAGTACAAGAAGATGAGGACCGGGGAAAATGCAGGATCAAAATCTGAGCTGGATAGATATCTTGCAGAGGAGGTTGAGCCAGATTCCAAGAAATTTGACATTCTGCAGTGGTGGAAGATAAATTCTCCTAGGTTCCCTGTTCTACCCTGTATGGCTCGTGATGTTCTTGCAGTGCCGGTGTCCACAGTTGCATTCTAGTCTATTTTCAGTACTAGTGGCAGAGTTATGGATCCTTATAGGAGTTCTTTGACTCCAAAAATTGTGCAAGCACTGATTTGTGCACAAGATTAGATTAGACAAGGAATTCCAAATTATAAGTCCGAATTAAATGTTGATGAAACTGCTGCAAATGTGGAGAAACTCGAGGAAGGTAATATACTTTATACTCCATCTTATGTGTTTGTTCATTAATTGTTTACTGTCTTACATGAATTGCTAATGCTATTGTCTACTGTCAATTGCAATTTGAAAGAAATGAGGGACTTGTTGATTCAAGATCCTTCTCATGAAGTTTGAAATTGGACATTGGATGCTAGTGGAATGGAAGTGAACTGATATGAATGTGAGTATGTTCAGACTTCAGTTTTTTTCCTGGTTATTTGACTATTTGATCTTTTCTTCTTCTAATATGATTCACTGTTTTGTTGTTCATTTTTTAGGTTTTGCTGGAAATCGGAATGACAAATCTGAATCGTCTCAACTCATCTTCTTCTATAATGGTGGAGCAACTCAACTTCTGTTTCTGGATTTGCTCATTGAGATGTTAATTAAATGTGTAATAGGTTGGATATTGTTGGAATATTTTTATGAGTGTAATTGGATTTTTTAGTCCATCTGGTTATGGATTTAAACATTTGTATTGTATTTCATTACAAATGTGTCTGGGATTGTTTTGATGCACCGATGATGCCAAGTCTGGCAATGACGTTATTCTTTTCAATCCAAAGAAAATCTATGTTTTCAGTTTGTGTCTTTAGCTATCGGTCGAAACAAATTCCGACCGTACCGAGGTCGGTGCTTATCGGCATAGGGGGCATAATGACACGGCATCGGTCAGAAAAAAAGGATGTCGGAAAAGTCATACCGATCCTTTATTGGCACGGCATGTGCCGTACCGACCGATTGCTCTCCCCTAGGTGATATAATTTGTTTAGTTGTTGATTTAATTTTATGCTTCCTACTAGTTTTGTAAAGGCGGTTAAAGAGGGAACGAATGGGATTACTGATTATTTTGTCAATGCGTTAATTTCACAATTATTTCTAAGAATTTGCATTAATTTTTGGGTTTTTGTTTGTTTATGGGTCCGCCTTTGGTATTACACCCAACAACTAATCATCTTGATCCATTTTGGACTTGGGATTTTCATGGCCGGTTCTATGAGCTGTGTTCGTAATAGAATTGTAGCCCCCATTTACTGGGCTATTTATAGCCCATCCAAAATTCATAGCAAATACTTCACAGGAAAAGGAAAAGAAGAAAAAGGAAAAAGAAAGAAACAACACGCTACTTCGAAATTGGAGGGAAAATGCCACAAACGGCCACCAAACCCTCACTTTCAGCGTAAAATACAGAAAAAGGAAAAGGGAACAACACCAACACAAGCAGTATCGAATTGCAGAAAATGGGCAGACGACGCCTCAGGCTCAGCAATTACTCCGACGAAGAAGAACACGAGCAACAACCACCATCGCCGCCGCCGCCGCCACCACCACCACCACAGCAGCAGCAACAGACTTCGAACTCTAACCCTAACCCTACCCTGCCGGAACCACTCCCAATCTCCGATGAGGAGTTCATCGACATCTCGGATAGCCCCTCGCCTCCTTCTCCTCAGCCGGAGCCGGCATCCGCTAATGTCTTTAATCAGCCGCCTCCACAGAATCCACCGGCCAGCACCGGTTGTCCAATCGGAGATTTTTTGCTGAACATGGGGCTGAGCTTGAAGAGGGAGTGGTTGGATTCCTGTCTTCGAGGGCTCGAGAGCTCCGGCCGACGCCTCAACGGAGTCGACGTCACGGCAAAGGCCAAGCTTTGCTTCGAGCAGTTCTTGTTCTCGGATATGAATCACTGTGGCGGCGGCCTGCTTCCTCCCAGTGTGGAGTCAATGCACCTCGTTGACCTCCCTGGACCGTTCATTTTGCAGGTGAGGTCCAAAAAACATTTCAACATAGTATTTGAAATGGTGATTTCTTCTGGTATAGCTTTTCTTTTTCGGGGTACTTAAAGGCGTATTGTGTGTGTTTCCAGGTTGATGAGGTTGTTAATATTGGTTGTCCCATCAAAGGCAGGTACCAAGAGGCGCAACCTGGACAGAAAAGGTGCCTTAAGTTGTCCATGACGGATGGTGTTCAACGTGTTTTTGGAATGGAATATAGGCCAATCAAGGATCTCAAAGTCTTGGCACCTGCAGGATTCAAGGTTTCTTTCTCTATCCTGCATTGCTATTTTACGCAATAAAGAAACTTTCAGCCCATTAGCGTAGGTTTGCAGTGGCCTTTATGGTGCAGGATGTGAAGTGTTTTCCGTTAAAACATTCTTTATACGTATTTAGTCTGCTCAATAGCTGGCTGAATTAAGACGTGAGCACATTGCACAAAATGAATTCTCCCATGTAGCAGGTTCAGTTTTCAATAGCATTTGAAGCAGTAGTGTATCTTGTAGGTTGCCATCTGTAATGTGCACGTACGGCATGGGCTTCTCATGCTGGTCCCTGAAGCTTTAGTAGTTCTGGGGGGAGTGGTTGATGAATTAGAAGCAGGACGCCAACGCCTTGTTTTTGAAGTGAATAAGCCACCAAGGGGAAAAAGGTATGTTGTGGCCATTATAAACAGTACAGCATATGGGCATTCTTATTGCCTTGAATTTTACTTTATTGTTCCTTTCCTTCAATAAAGATGGGGACTAACTTGCTTTAAAACGCTAAACCCCATTGGTCTGTGCTCTTCTTATCATTATTTTACGACGTTGAGCATATATTAGCTGTAGCCTGTGATAATGGTTCTAGTTCAGATGTTAGATCCTCTACTGTCACAAGCATATGCTTTTCCTTAAGACAATTTGATATATGTTATATGGCCTAAAGTTTCAGGTTCTAGGTTCATAGAATTCCACAAAGGTTAAGAATAGAATGCCATTGCAAAAATTCTTAGGGGGAATGTTGGTGAATGGCAGTCAATAGTTACATTATATCAAGTAGTTATTGCAGTGTTAAATCTCTGTTTGAACAGTCAACTACTGAGTTCCTGTGGTTATTGATACTGGGTCGGTTAACTGATTTTGCTCAGTCATTATCCTCTAGAAGTCACTTGAATGAACTTGTCTACATCTTAAATGGTATCCTTATGTTCTCTTAAAAATTTTCCACTGCTTTACAGATCGAGGACTGGTGTGATACCTCCTTTAGCTGCTAGAGCAACTCTGGCTGCTTGGCCTCCAAATGGTCTTAATGTTCCTGAAACCGATAGCTCGGCCAATGTTCAACAGCAAAGTAACGGTTCTGTAAATGTTTGTATACGCCCCAATAGAACTGCTAACCTTCCTGTGCACACTGATACCTCCACGTTACGAGGTGAAACTTCATTTCAAGCAGGTGAAGGTTGGTTTGTTTCTTTCCATTTCATATTCTCTTGATTTGAGTTGTATTTAATGCATATTTCGTAGCCTATTTCAGTTTTCTTTTTATAAAAAAAAATTGAATCCAAGTTCTATTGCATTCTCAATTTTATACTTAATCTGTATGATTTTTACGTACCCGTTGTGCTCTGAAGAAGTTCCCTTGGTGCCATTCAAAAATTTAAGTTTGTTTTGGTCGGTTTTTAACTTCTCTTAGGTCCCAATGTGGTTGCACCTGCTAATGGTGCCAACCAGAATTCTACAGAAGGCTTTAGCATTCCGAGGAGAGCAGATGAATCTATGCTTAATCAATCAACAGCTACCGTGGCATCTGCTATTGAGGAGATGCACATTGACACTCCTGGAAGCAGGGCGAATGCCGTTTCAGTTCAGCACTCTAGTGCTGTCTCTGATAATGTGAATTTCCATATGGTTGATGAGTTTGAACATCCTCTCGTACTAGCTGGAGCTCAAGAAAACCCATTCACGTACTTGGCTACTTTGTCAGCTAGGTGGGCTGCAGTGAAGGACAGAGATCCTTTTGTCCGGGGAAAAGTAAAGGTATGCATCATTTCTGCTTTCTTTTCCAGTTATGCTTATAATTTAAATGCTTTTTTGAATACACTGAGCATCAAATTCCGCACTAAGCTTCTGAAATATGGGATCACTTCACTTTCTGATCAGTTCATGGAACCAAATTCCATGCAACTAATAAAGTCTGGATGACAATAACTTGGAATTAGCAGCCGAAATCATATCTAATATATGCTGCAAGAAGGGTATATTTCTGTGCAGGTGGGTACCATAGTTATGTTTGTTCCCGAACTACAAAATTGTGGAACCTTGAATTCACTCTCAATGAATGGAGATGCACCCTTGTAAAAAACATAAATGTCATAAAAAATTCTAGGGTGAAACTGTTTCACGAAGTTTGTGACTGGTTCTGAAATTTACTGAGGATAATTGTTTTAGCCATGCAACTAAATGTCCATAGATTTGAGATGCAATTTCTTGTAATGGGATTACTTGTTTCATCCAGTGAAGTTATTTCTTAATGTTTTGTGTTGAAGTTTACATTTTCAACCACAAAGGTGCTGGCCAAATTTTCAAATAATGAACATTCCTATATGAAGGTCTCTCCTAATGCTGCATATAGGACCTAACTTCACTGAACAACCGTTGTGTTAGATGCTTTTCTAGTTTGCTGTCACTATTTTACCGTTGAGTGAGTCCATTTGGATCCACCACAATAATATGGAAAGCAATTATACAGCTCATGTTCTTAAGATGCGAAACGAGCACCATAAAAAATCTTCAAATGTGGGTTGGCCATCTAACTCAAAAGAAACTATGATATTAGTTGCAGATGTCGTTGCCCATTCTTATCATTTTCTAATACTGCGTTGTAGGGCTTTTTGACTGGTGTAAAGGGATTCCAATACAAACGGAGGGCGACGTATGAGCTTCAAGTTTATATTGATGATGGAAGTCTCATTTCTGAGATCCTAATTGATCATAATGTGAGCTATAATTTTGATTTCTTTTTTCTTTTCATGTCAATGTATTGAGATTTAATCATTTAATGTGTTGTTTGGTCCTTTGTACAACACAGGTAGTACAGAAAGGAATAGGGTATTCTCCCGAGGAAGTTACTGCAGCTCTTTCCTCTCCTGACAAGAAGCAAGTCAGCGATATGAAGGAGACTTTGAGACGGTTCCAAGTATTCTTAGCAAATTTTGAGGTAACAGGTTCAACCCATTGTCATGAACTCTTGTTTTATTGACAGAGGAAACGATTTCTGCTCATATAAGAGAAGGAAAAGTGAGAGAAGGCTAAATGTGAATTACGAAGTTTGTCTTTCAGAGTCCTCACTTATATTTTTAGCGGATGATTCTAACTCCACTGTCGTGGAAAACTTTGGCCTAGGGCACAATGGTTGTAGAGATTAATGGGATCTCCCCCCTTCCAGTTGCTCTTGAGATGAACCAAGGTTGTCCTGCTTCTGATGCATGGTTGCTTATGAGAAGATTGAAGTCCCTTGCAACTTCCCAGACAGCCCAGCATCACATGCCGGATCCAATCGAATTAAGCCCATAATCTCTGACCGTCCTGCTTCTTATAAGGAAATCTACTTGATTTAGCCCCACGATCCTGTTGTCTGTTTCTCTGAAGGCAGCTAGCTGAGGGGTTAGAGCTTTATAATGATGGAATTAGGAATTGTTTCTGCATCATGAAGCATTTTTCTGCAGCATCATATAAATGCTTGGTCAAGCGCAGTGGAAGAGCAGAAAGCTTCCAGTCGGACCTGGTTTTGAGGTTAGTTTCCGACCAATATGTTAATGGTGGAACTCTAAGAGGCATCACCTGCTCCGGTTTTATAATAAACTAATCCAAGGAAACATAGAGTGCCTGGGTGGATAGATTATTCATGGGTGTCACCTCACGAGCTGAAGTTTTGTTGTTCAGACTTCAGAGTGAAGATGAATAAGATGTAATCTACGTATAGGATAAGAGACTAGTCCCTAGAGCACCAACAAGAGGTGGAGAAGCCGCCATGTTTTTGTCCAGCCTAGCCACATAGAGTATTCCGTTTATTTATGTTCATTCGGTTTCTCGGTTTATCTGATGTAATTATCCAAACTCTATTTTGAATATCGCTATCTGAAAAAGAGAACTAATCCAGCAGTTAAGCCTGCTTATTTCATCCAGAGTTTTTTTTTTTCTTTTTCCCACAAAATCCAAGTTCAACTGAATGAGAAGTTATGCTGGTCTTCCATTTTTTAACTTCCATATTGCAGTATATTCATCTGTTAATGCTAAGAACGATCCGGACCTTACACATTGATATGGTAATGGTACAATGGAAAATCTATTACAAGCATGATGTCTAACCTCCGGAACTATGAAATAAGACATTCCTGATTTCAGATTATATATTGAGGATTACCAACTCTATCTCTTCACCAAGGCTCGTGAACAAACCAGAAAAAAGCGGTTGGTCCATTCTATTGCATCGGGGCAAAACACCTTCCAAAGAAGGAGAGAATTATACCAAGATGGTTCAACGACATATTTCTCGCCCCTGCAAGCACCTTTCACAATTGCCTTGGCGCACTCCTCTGCAGATTCTACAGGCACAATGTTTACCATAACCTGACAGCAACTTTCGTCTTTATGTCATGGGGAAGAACATAACTTAAAGAAAGTGCAGGACTTGGAAATATGTAACAGAAGCTTACGTTTCTCATTTCTTCATCCACTTCTAGGCGGCCTCTCTGGGTTATGAACTTGCCCTCTGACATCTCCGACTTTATTACTCCTGGAGTAACAATGGTCACTCCTATGTCTGGCGCCAATTCTATTCTCAATGTCTCAAACATGGCCAGCACAGCAGCCTTGCTTGCCTTGATTAATTAATGGGATAAGAATCAATTATAATTACGGAACTTGTAATGGCATGAGGAATGAGAATGTTGCGTGTTATGGGAATTCTTACACTATAAAAGCTCATTCTTGGAGCAGGTAGCCATGCTGCACATGAAGAAATTGCTATGATCTTTCCCTTGCTCCTTTTCAAGTGCGGGATAGCAAAGTAGGTGCTGTACACTGATCCCCAAAAGTTAATGTCCTGTATCAGTATGAAACATAACACAAGATATTCATCAGGCAAATAGTTCCCATTCAATCCGGCTCTCCATGCGCTAAAAACAGAATGGTTGCTTTGTTAAGTAATTTGATGAATAGGTTGCGTCTCTGTAAATGTTTTGAGGAGAAACTAAGAATGTATTACGTGACCAACATCAGCTAATTACTTGGTAATAATTGGTACTTGCTCGTCTTTTAGCAGGAAGGTTTTCGAGTTAATTACCATAGCTGGTGCAAAACGAGTGATGTCAGAAGCATCTTCAATCAGGCTCACAGGAGCAACCCCCGCATTAGCCACAAGATGATCCACTATTAACAACACCGAAAGCACATTAAAATCTGCTTAACCGGTACCAAGAATCTTTAATCGCAATTAAGGTAATGCCATAAAACAGAATACCAAAAAATCAACCTTCAAATCTCACTTACATCGACCAAAGTGCTCGATTGTTGCATTAACAAATCGTTCACAATCTTCAACCTTGGTAACATCTCCAGGGATGGCAATGGCATTAGGGGAGCCAAGAAGCTCAGAAATTGCAGCAACTTCCCGGAGAAGGTACTCTCTTCTTGCAACAAGGGCTAAACAAGCTCCTCTTCTTGCATACTCATAAGCCAAATGCTTCAAATACAAAGAAAAATAGAGCGGATGGCATATATATAGTGAACTCCAAAAATGCTCTTCAGAGACATGTACTTAAAGGATGTTTAGAGTACTACTGTATATGTACCTCGCCTATGCCTGATGATGCTCCGGTTATGAGGACTACTTTTCCCGCTACATCTTCACTGAGTAGTGTCTTGAAAAGAGAGAGGCGACGGTTGAGATAAAGATATGGTCGTAGGAACAAGAAGAGTGCTAGTACGGCCGGGGGAGCAACAAATATGTTTATTAGAGTGTGGATTAAATCTTGATCCATGGCTTGTCATACGGTGATGAAAGGTGAAGTTAGATCCAGTCAACTGACGCGAAAGTATATATAGGGAATTATACATTTCTGTTGGCTTGGCTCGGCCAAGCCTGACACGTACCAGTTTTGCATGAAGAGGGCAGAGTACACGTAGTTTAAGCAAATAAGGATGCATATGGCAGCCTATCCAAAAGCATGGTTGCATACGACATGATTTTAAACGGTGGAAAGTTTTGGAAAAGTGAGAATAATATATCCCGGTAATCTAATTTATTGATGGAAATATTAATGTGAAAAGATGCCTCGCTTCTTCTCCAAATCCCTCCTCTAATGTTGTTTTTCTTTTTCACATTGTGTCTTTGCACGCACTGCAGCTAGTATTGAAGGACAACTTAACAAAGCTTGGGCCGAAGATCAAGCATCATTTATCATACAAATTTCTAAAGAGTACACCTCTTAATTAATGGATGGGGATTGCTATGGTACCCAAGGCTATGTTTAGGGTACCAAACCCAAGCTGAAGTGGACCAATGATATCATAACACTTAAATTTACAAAGGTTTTAAAAAAACTTTATTTACAAATGTAACAGCCCGGTAATTTTTATGTTTTTACCGTCACCATAAAATTTATTTTTACAGTTAATTACCATTAAAATTAATCTTGAATAATTAATTAACGGTAATTTACGCTTCGGAATCCGAAACCGAGCCCTGTTCCACGCTCGGGATTTTTCTGCGGATTTTCCGGACCAAAGTTGGAATTTTTCGGGTCCAGGAATGTCGAGAAAATTCAGGTTTAACCTCGAATTATCGGGCCATAAATTAAGTCAAGGGGGTATTATTAATATTTTCTGGACCAGACGGGACACGACTGCATAAAGCAGCCGCCTTCTCATGTGTGCTCGTGAGACTCTGTCTTCCTCTATGCTGAACGTGACCCCTGTCTATTTTATTTTATTTTTCCTTCAACTGCAATCATCTCCAACTTATTCTTCACCTGCAAAGAAGAAAAAAACTTATCATCATATTTCTCCTGCCTAAGCCATTCCCTTGAACCTGCAATCCACAACCAGAAAAGAAGGAAAAAAAAAACACAAAAAAACAAACAACACACCCATATACAAACGCCGTCGTATACCATTTTCCCCTCCTTCCTATTTTTCCTTTCTTTCTTTTCTGTTTTTGTTTTCTTCTTCCCCGAGCCACCACGCCAGCCGACCCCCAACCGCCACCGACAACACATCTCGCTTCACCACCCACCCCGACGCCATCTCCACTCAGCCGCCGACTCGAGGAGACCGTCGCCGCTTGCCCTCGCCACACGACGCGCCGGACACAGCTGAGGACCGACGGCCCTTCCGTTTGGATCCGACGCTGTCCTCCCTTGCAGCGACGACCACCGCGACTGCAGCACGACGCCGCTGCGCCACGCCTCGCCATCGCGTCACCACCTCCTCTCCTGCGCCGT
Organism: Turnera subulata; assembly: GCA_028386065.3. Lineage (NCBI taxonomy): Eukaryota > Viridiplantae > Streptophyta > Magnoliopsida > Malpighiales > Passifloraceae > Turnera > Turnera subulata. The sequence goes on along the minus strand of JAKUCV010000418.1, from coordinate 64,659 downwards.
CTGCCTGCTCCATCCGTCCCCGCGCCGCCGTAGACCGTAACCCCAAGGTGAGCAACCGTCAAGGTGACGACCCGGGTGTGAGGAGTACGGGTCGGGATGACCCGCGAGAGGGAAACGGGTATGGGTGGTTTTAGGTGTGGGCTTGAGGAGTTGGGTTTAGGCTAAGTGTTTGGGTTGGGTTGTAAACTGGGCTTGGGTATTTGGGCTAAGTGTTGGGCTGATTAGTTAGGTTTTGGGTAGTGGGCTTAGGTGAGTGTGGGCTAAAGGTTAGGTTTGGGTTGGATTTGAGATTGGACTTGGCCCAGTCCGAAAAATAAATAAAAAAAAAGAAAATATAATTTTGACAAATAAACCTGGAATTAAAAATAAAATGTGAAAATAATATTTGGGGATCTTAGGAAAATATAATTATGGAGCTAATGGAAAATATAAATTTTGGAGAAGTATATGGTATAAGGGAAAATTAATTTTGGAAAAAAAGGGTATAGGATATAAAATAATTGTTAAGAGGGAAATAATTGGAGAATATATATACATAGTGAGTTATAATAAATTTTGAGGGAAATAATTTAGGGAAGAGTAATACATAGCAGGTATTGTACCGGAATAATATCCGGGAATAGGAATAAATATAGAATTATTTTGGACCCTGGAAATAAGTGGTGAAGACGATGATAATGGAATAACCCGGGGAAGTACCGAGATGGCGCGTTAGTTATTTCTTTTTACGGTTTATAGTAGCAGTCAAGCATGAGCATACCACCTTATATGTGCATATTACTTGTTGATATAGGGATTGATAACGAGCTGATACCGGAGGAGCCGGACTTGGAGTCAGTTGGACAGTTCCAAACTTGATATCGGCTAAGGTGAGGATAGATAAACCCTGATATGTGCCCGTAATGCTGTGTGTGTATCCTTGTTGTATGTGTATTTTTGTTGTTAGATTGATCTGCTGGAATGATTGTTGACTGTTACATGATTGCTATGGAATTGTTGATGCTGCTGTAGAAATGTGTTAGTTTTGTATATGCTGTGATGGTCTGAGGTAATTGAAAATGGGTAAATGATGGAAGAGTAAAGGAATTGAACTGGAATTTGAGATGATGATATATTTGTCACTTGGAAAGTAGTGGTACGACTAGATGGTTAGAGACTAGTTCTGTGGTGTCTTGCCAGAGGGTTTGTTGGTTGGGGTATTGACCCTGGATTTGTGATATTGGGATGTTGATCCCGGATTTGTGATATTGGGGTGTTGACCCCGGATTTGAGATATTGGGATGTTGATCCCGGATTTGAGATATGGGGATGTTGATCCCGGATTGTGGTGGGGCCTGGCATCCAGAATTAGTTAATAACCAGGTACGACCCTAGCTTGTCCAGTGACGGGGCCCGAAAGATAAAATTGGTAATAAAAATAATTAAGCATTCTTTTGGACTTGGAATAACTGTTATGGTAATTTTCTCATATTGTGATTGTTTGAGCTTTATGATATGAATGTTGTGTTTACTTCGAAAGTGTTGTGGTTGAATATATCTTTGTTTATCTTTCGTCGGTGAGCACTTCGGACTCACCCCTCGGCTGCGGGGTTTCATCCCGTAGGTTTGGTTGATCGTAGTTCAGGTACGATGTTCGTTGGCTGCTGCTTACTTCTCCACCTGACCCGGATCCATACACCGCTGCATCTGCATTTTAGTCTTCCGCTGCTAGTCTTACTAGTGTGAATTTGTCGTTACCGTTGTATTATATTTGATGTTGATTAGTTTGGAGTGTTGGTTTGAATAATGGTCCCCGGGATCGGGTGACGAATATTGTATTTGTGGATTGCGTGTATTGTATTTTATCTTGTATGTACTGTCTGCTGCTGTAGTAAGAACAGTTCTGGCACGTGTTTACCCTGTACGGTAAATACGGGTCGGGGCGCTTCAACAAATGTGTCCTATAAAGTTAATAATAATAAAAAAATGCCTAATTCTTTTATTTCTTACAATATTATACCAATATTAAAATCCCTAAATAATCTCTAATCTATCTCGTACAAACCAAAAATAAAGAATCAGATAAAAGCCAAATAAATCAAAAATTCCATTCTTTGATTCATCATTGTTCTTCTATGTCTGATAAGTTAAAGCACTCATCTTTCTCTTATGTTTTTCCATTAAACTTAATGTTGATGTTTTTGTTAGATGGGAACTTGACAAGGGAAGAATTCCCACCTATTGCATGTAATCCTTTACTAGCTTTTACGTCTTTGCCTTTTATATCGTTGAACATCAGCCTCTAGAATATTGTTTTTCATTCCCTTCGTATCAAACTGTTTTTCTTTTGCATTAGATTAGAGCTGATCTTGAAATTTGTTCGTTCCTAAGATTTTGAGATGTTTATTATTGACTTTTTAGCTCTTGTTTTCGATTAGGTCACGCTTGGTTAATGGTAATAGATTCGCAACTGAAATCAAGAGCGCATATTGTCATCCATAAAGAATTGAATGGAAAAATAATCCAACTGAAACTTGTCCAAATGACCGTCATGTTATTGACAATACTAATGTATGCTTATTCCTTTTTCCAGTTTTTCATTTCCTCTAGTTTGAAATTATTTTCTAACAATTTGTGAAGAAAACTAATTTATACAGCAGTTGAGAATAGCTACATAGGAGAGTATTCCAATGTTTGACAAAGTGAAAGCATATGAACGATTCTCAAAGTTGTCTGGAGGTGGTCCCTTACATCCGAATCAATCACATGTGGAACTACCCATAGAAAAGGTAAATAAATTACTATTGAAACTAGTTCACCGCCCGTGAAACCAACAGGTGTGGCTAGCATTTGTCTTATTTTTTTTCTAAATAAAATTAATTTTTGAATTATAATTTTTAAGTATTTTTATGTAATGTACACAAATATATTTTTTTATAAATTCATAGCCACGTAAAATTTTATCAAGTTATAAATATTTTTTTTCATATTTTCTTGTTTTTGAATTTTTTTCTTCTTTTTTTCCTATTATGATAGAAAAAAAAGAAAAAATAGTATCAAAAATTAAAATATTTTATAATTACTAACAAATATAAATCAACACAAAAAATAGTATAAAAAATTAAAATATTTTATAATATTATAAAAGCAAATATTTTGTGAATTTTACATGTTAAATTTTTTTAAAAAATAAAGTAGAAAAAATAAATATTTTATAATAAAATCTACAACAAGTAATTTTAAAACATTATACGTTAAAGTTTAAGTTTATAATTGTATGTCCTTTTATTTTTAAGGTCATAGGTTCGAATCATGACAAAATTTTTGGAAAGATATCTTTTCTTTGTGTTGGACATTAAAGGTAATTTTATAAATTATAGGGCATAAAATATAATTTTATAAAATCATTATACCTAAAAAAATTAAATAATTTAGAAGGATTATTATATAAATTAATAAATATAAATTTAAAATGTTTAATTTTCATTGGTCCATTTGAGCCTTGGGTTTGGTACCCTAAACATAGTACTGGGTAGCATAGAATTCCCCTTAATGGATACATATAGGGCGGCCATCCAATTTAATTTCCAAGGAGGTGCATATATAAGGATTTCTCCTCAATAAGAAAAAGTACATGGCGTAATGTTTTAACCTCACCTAATTAACCGCTGTAAATCTAAGGTACTGAACATGGGTTGGGATATGGATCTTTGGTTTCATCAGTACATTTATTTTTATCACTGCAAACTTAATAATGTCAAGAGCGGTATTCTTTCTGAAGATCACTTCACTGGAGTTTGTTTGAGTGAAGTTGTGAATGCTTTGCTTGTGCAGCCTTTCTCAGTTTCCTCGGCCTAGAGTGTAACGACCCGGGTAAAATTTTTGAGATTTTACCGAGTCATTTTAACTCTTACAACGGTAAATAGATTCTATCGTTGTAACCATGAATTCTACCGCACCGAGTTTTCCGAATTCTACCGGGAGTAACCGAGCTCCGTTTGGATCGCCAAGGACGTACGACGTTTTGGAGTATCTTCGTAACCGAGCCTCGGAATTAACTTCCGAGAATTTTACACGGCTAACCGAGCCTCGGTTTTCAATTCCGAGACTTGGACGACGCTCAGGAGAATTAATCGGATTTTCCGAGCCCAAGTCGTATTTTCGGAACCGGGACGAATTTCGGAAAGACGGAAATGCCCCTGTAACGTTAATGGATCAAAAGTGGAACATGAGGGCATTTTGGTCTATTCTCGGGCTAAAAATCTTTCCGACATTGGGACCGCAACTTTTCTCTCTCCCGGGCCAACCTCCCTTGTCTTATTCCTCTTTTCCCTACTTTTCTTATTTTTCTTTCTTTTTCTTATTTTCTCATTCTTTTTCTTTTTTTCCACTTTTCTTTTTCTTTCTCTTTCGGATTTCTTTTTCTTCCTTTTTACTTTTTTTTTCTTTTCTTTTCCTTCCCCACTACCTCTTTTCCCGATTCTTCCTCCTCCTTTCCTATTCTTGATTTTTTTTTCCTTCTTTTCTCCAGATTTTTCCCCTTCCCCTTGTCCTTTTCCTCTCCTCTTCTCCTTTAATCCTCCATTCTGCCAATCGACCCCTCCTCTCTACCTTTCTTCTTCTCCTTTCTTTCTCCTCCTTCTTCCCTTTTTCCTTCCACCTCCGGCCGAACCGTGACCACCACACACCACCAGCCACCACTCTCTTCGTTCCTTTTTCTTCTTCTTCTCTTCCTCTTCCTCAAATCCACCGCGCCGGCGCCCCTGCAACAAGCCGCCGCCTGCACCCGCCATCCTCCTCGCCCTGCTTCCTTCTCCACAGCCTTCCTCTGCCGCCCAACCTTCCACCTTCCCCTCGCCCCTGTTTTTCTCCTCCCTCTCCCTCGCCTCTGCTCCTCCTTATTCCGCCGCCGATTTCTCCTTCTCCTCCGTGCTCGCGTGCCGCCGCCTCGAATCGTGGCCACCACCACACCGAGACGCGGTGCGAATCACTTCTTGCTCTCTCCCTTCACGAGCGCCGCCCCTCCCTCTCGTTACCATGACCGTCGCCGTCCTCGGGGCTGTGTGGGTAAGACGACACCACGGCCGCCTGAGACGAGCTCGACACCACCAGGAGACTGAGCTCGAGCCGCCACCTCGCACGCTCTGCCGCTGCCCCTAACGTCGGCCGATCTATCCGCCTCCTCTGTAACTCGTGTCGGCGCCGTGTGGGTAAGTCGCTGCTACCGAAATCATCCTCTTCTTCCCTGTGATTGTTGTAGATGTATGCGGGTTGAATTGGATGAATTGGAACTGATTTACTTTGGTTTGATGCATGACTTTGTTTTGATGGATGCTTGTTTGGGTGTTGCTGTGCCGGTGGATGCTGGTTGTTGGGGCTGGGTACGGTGGTGTTGTTAGTGGTGGTTTAGATGATGAACAATAACAGAGGACGTTGGTTTGCGGTAGGATGCGTGAACAGTACTTGGCCGGAATCCGGCGAGGTTCCGGCAGCCTCGGGATTTTTCCGGCGAACCCGAACAAGGACTTTGGGTAATTATCGGACCTTATGGACTATTTGTGACCCATTAACGAACCCGAGCTATATTAATGGACTTGAACAATTAAAACGGCGATTAATTAAGCAATAATTAAGTTAATTTATAATAATCAATAAATTTATTTTATGCTTGTTTAATTTTTAGAATCATGTTAATATTAGTATTATTCTCCGTTGGGCTAAATGTTTTACCGAGTTAATTCCTAATTTTCTTACTTAAATCTAAAATTGAATTTACATTATAAAGGATTACGTATAAACAAATATAATTTTGTAATTATAAACTGAAATGATGATAAATATGAAATTAGTTTATTTACGGTTGTTGTCTTTATAAATATATGTAAATGTATATACATACATACGGCCGTATGAGATTTACAAAGCATACATACATTTTATAATAATTACCTCTTTTAGCAAATATATATATACATGTAACTAAGTAATTAGCAATTTAATTTATGGATTTAAAAATGACATTATTCACATGCTAATCCGACGTATTTATCGCTTCACTATTTTATAATCATTAAAAGAAATACATATTCATTTATTATTATTATGTCGGAGATAGTTATGGAAATAATAAAAAGAACTGATAAGCCGTCTAATACCTGTTAACCGGCATCATGCATGATCATAACTATCTGTGCATCATATGTGATTATTTTTGTTATAAATATAGGAACAACGAGGCTTAACCAGATATTGGCTTCTATCGGCTTCTAAGGAGTATCAGGTGAGGATATAAACTTATAAACTTCGGTATGCTGCCCGTGATACCCCGGGTTGTTAGTTGGTCTGATTGTTATTTATATGTCATCTTGATGTGCCTATCATGTTATCGTTGGTTACTGTTGTGTTTATTGTTATATGTTTGATGACTATTGAGGACTAGCTGTTGAGCTTTGTGACATTGGTGTGATAATTGTGGTGATCGGATGAGATATGTGGTATTTGATCGGTCAATGGCAGTGACCCGGTATTGTGACGTTGGATTGGTTCCCGAAGAGCTGTGAGGCTGTGTGCCGCTCGGAACCTTGGAATATAATATGAATAAGGTTGACGATAGTCGAAGAGGAAAATAAAAATAAAATATGATAATATCACTTAGACATCTAGGATGTCACGTGACAGGTATTGGTACGGCCAGATGGTAGTCGCCCTGAGATTTGTGATATGATAGGGAGGACTGCGTGGACTCCCGGCTGAGGACTGCGGGACTCAGTTGATTTGTTAAAGGAAGGACTGCGGGACTTCCGCCGAGGACTGCGGGACTCGGTTATTTGTGATATGATTTGTGATATTTATGGATTAACGGGGAGTACCCTGGGGTTAGCTAACCTGGCTACCAGGCACGACCATTACTTGTTACGTGACAGGGCCCTAATAATGAATTGGTAAGTCTATTGTCATATGTCGGTGAGTTTATGAGATTAGCCTAATCATGAGAAGTCGGACATATAGTTAGTACAGGTAAGTTGATACTGATACTGTGTTTGTGCTTGCTGTACTTCTATTGTTTCCTGTGTTGGCTTGGGTGTATTTGCGGTTGTATGTATACTGTTGTTTATTTGTTTATCGGTGAGACAGTGGTTGGTCTCACCCCTCACACAGTTCCTGCAGGTTAGGTTTGCATACCGGCGGCTGTGGCGTCACCTCGGACAAGACTCGGATCCAATAGTAGGCATTGTGTCTTGCATATAAAATGTTACTGAATATCTAGAAAATGCTTCCGCTGTGCAAATGTTGATGTCCCCATAAGGTGACGTAATTGTGATTTGGTTGTCTATTTATCTTTTTAATAATATGTGTTGCTGCTCTTATGATATGTTGGCCACGTGGTGGTACTGTTTGCTGTAATTACTGTTAGTCGGGTGAATTTAGGTCAGGGTGTTTCATAGAGATCATGAGCCAGTGGATGCACCTGTCCACTAACTCGGGGCAAAGAGCTTTAAACAGAAAACATATTCTGAGCCATGATGGTTCTGTCGAGTATAGATCTCCACGGCAAGCGCTGTCCACCATTGCCTTGGCACATACTTCAGATGATTCAAATGGGATGGGCACCTGACCAAAGATGAAAATTCAAAGGCATCAAGAACTTAAAAAGGATCCTTACCATTGAAATGCCAACAAGTAAACAAGGACTCTTGCCTATTTCTCCATTTTTTCTCTCTTAATGTAACTGTAACCCATTTCTTATAAACTACCTTTGATTGTAGCCTGTTGCCTTGCATCATTTCTGTCTCCACAAATCCAGGAGTCACTATTGTTATTCCAATATCCTCACCAAATTCAGCACTCAATGTCTCGTAGAAGCTAATTAAGGCAGCCTTGCTAGCCTGGAGACATTGCAAATTTAGTCTAATTATTACTTCATGGAAGGTCATACAGGAAAGCCATCCAAGAACTGAAGAATTGACAATAAACCGCACGTTATTAAATTTTCAAGCAGATTCTTACATTGTAGATGCCTGACCCTGGTAAAGAAAGCCATCCAAGAACTGAAGAATTGACAATAATTTTCCCTTTGCTTCTCTTCAAGTGTGGAATTGCAAAGTGGGTGCTATACAACGAGCCCCAGAAATTTATATCCTACACAGTAGTAGATCAGATACTGCTGTTAGCAAATAATTCTCTTGAACATCACAAGATCACCATAGCTATATACACCAAGTTAAGATGGCAGATTTACAGGAATCTTTATGTACCATTACGGGACTCAAATCTGAGATATTAGCAACTTTCTCAAACAAGCCAGCACGAGGTACCCCTGCGTTGTTCACCAGATGATCCACTGCAGCATAGAGTACATGCATGAAAAGATATATAAACACTCACATATTCTTTCCTTTTCCCTGTTCATCTCTTTTCTGATAAATATTCATGTTCTACCCAAAAAAAGGTCATGAGAGTTAATAATGAAATCACATCACTTACATTGTCCAAAATGTTCCACCGTCTCATTGACAAATCTCTTGCAATCTTCCTCTCTGGAAACATCAGCACATATAACTATAACATCTGGAGACCCCAACTCCCTGGCTTTGTTTGCTACTGCTTGAAGACGGTCTTGTCTTCTGGCAGTAAGGGCCAACCTAGCTCCTCTAGAAGCATACTCGTAAGCAATACACTTCGTAAAACAACAAAAATTAGTAGTGAGATGTTGTTGAACAATTTACTATGAAGCTATAGAGTTAATTTACAGGTACAAACTCCAAAGTTTTTTCCAGAGGACTAACCTCGCCAATTCCTGAAGAAGCACCAGTGATGAGTACTACTTTACCCTTCACATTTTCCGATTGTATGGATCGTTTGATGCAACCAAGAAGTTTCACTACAAGGAATGGTGGCAAGACTAAAACAAGCAGGAAAATCGCCATGGGAGGAAATAGAAAGTTGAGAATAGGATTAAACGTGCCCATGCCTTCTTTGGGAGAAGGCAGAGTTGTGTTTCACTTCCCTGTTAAAAAAGCAAAAGAATGGATCAGACAAGACTAGTGCTTACTTATATATAGAATTCATGAAAAAAAGAGACAGTGCATATTGTTAATTAATCATCAATCAATAAATTATGTATTCCATTAGAAAAAAAGAGAGTGCATCAGCCTTAGCTAGGAACATGGGTATGACCAGGCGACGAGATACCCAAGGTAGGACCTGGAGGTAGGTAGCTTTTGTATATGGATATATACTTCTACGAAGAAAAACCTTAAAAAAAATTAAATAAATTAGGAACATGGGTAGAAGTTGGATCGTGGCCCCATAAGCTGGAGAAAGGACGGAAAAGAGTAATTATCTTGACACTAGAAGTTGATTCAATGAGTCATTTTCTTGATAGTTGATAGTACTAGTAATTGATAGACATGTACAAAAACAGTGAGAAAAGACGCCACTTTTGGCAAGACAGGACGGAATCCCACATCGGAAAGGAGGGGGAAGGTCTTAGGCCATATATACAGGGGTGCTGCACACCCCACTAGGTTGACCTTTTGGGGAGAGGGTAATGACCCCGTGACGGAGTCGACCCGACCCAACTCCGATGTCACGCCAAGCGCTCCGTGGGGACGGAGTAGGCAGGATGCCCGGTCGACGACGGGGGCGTCGTCAGATTCGGTGGGGGAGAATGTGACGGAATCCCACATCTAAAAGGAAGGGGAAGGTCTTGGGCCATAGGGGTGCTGAAAACTGTGTTTTTTTTTTACAGCTAGCTGTCCTAAAACCATTTAAGCACGTAAAGACATAACCTCTACCCCAAACTGGCTCTTGAAGTATTTACTTTCTGCTCCCTTTATTTGGGGTTATGATTGAAGTACATACTTTGTAAAGTAGATTTACTATTTTTGATCGATCTTTCTGAAAAAGACTTCATATGCGGTTGAAGCTCAATTCTACGTGTGGGGCATTAGGATTCCTCACAGTTGAGAAGAATGGGTGATACAAATTCACACTTAGGGGAAAGCTAACAAATGTGTAGATATATACTAACCAACCTCTCTCGGGTGCAAGACAGGATTTTGATTCATTTAGTTCTCATGATCCTCCTACCATTCTTGTGGATTTATTGCATTGCCCATGATAGGCTGGTTCGCTGGCAAATTTTGAGTACTGTTTTGTTCGTATGTATAATGGGCCCTTAAGGCCGTTTCATTTACCAAAGGAAAAAGTACAACCCTTTCTTGTCTTTTTTTTTTTTGAACCTATAGAGGTTAGGCCCAAAAGAGAATACAAAGCCTCTTGCCTTTTCTTTAGCACGGCTAAACAAGCTTTCATTTATGCCCCAAATTGCAAAATATCAATGTCCAACCGAGTTTGTTTGTGCAACCGCATTACAGAAATGGATAAGGTTACAAACACATTACACATGATATTGAACACTGACCTGTTCGCATTATTCCAGGGTATATGTTAAAATACAAAGTTTCTAAACTGAAAGAAAAGGTTTCAAAATCACTCAACAAGCGAGGAAATAGTCTAGTACATGAATCCTGCACTTATTAGAAGGTATTTGTAGAGAAGATGAAGCACAGATCAAACCAATCTCTTTCCCTAAGAAATTGAAGGACATAAGAGTGGCTAATCTAAGCTGTTTTCTTTGTAATGCCGGCAGCAACTCGCTTGTGGTTAAACCAGTTCAAGAATTCAGGAGTAAGGAGTTGTGCCAGAAAAACTATCCTCATCCAAAATGGCTCTGTCAGGTACCTATCTCCCCTGCAAGCGCTGTTTACAATTGATTTAGCACAAGCATCTGCTGGCATAACAGGGGTATCTTGCATTTCAGCCTGAAATAGTAGCACGAGAACAATCATTAATCCAGTCATTGAGAATTAAGTATATTACTAGTTGAGATTGATTACACAACTACTTGAGAATTCAGATTACTCAGACACAAAGATGTAATACCTCTTTTAGAAAATTTCCTCCTATCATTTCTGAGTCAGTCAAGCCTGGAGTGACAATTGTTACTCCTATATCTGAACCAAATTCAACACTTAATGTCTCGAAAAAGGCCGTTACAGCCGCCTTGGATGCCTGAAGTCATTGCAAAGATCAATTGATCAGAAGATAAATCTTTCCAAAAAAATGACTGAATAACTACTGACCAACTTTCTTACATTGTAAAAGCTTGATTTAGGGGCCGGATACCATCCAAGGGTGGAAGAGATCACTACAATCCTCCCTTTACTTTTCCTCAAGTGTGGAACAGCCTGATGCGTGATGCGCACAGTACCCCAGAAATTGATGTCCTGCAAAGACATGAAAGAAGTTGTTTGTTATAGATAATCCCAAGAGAAAGCAATTCCCAAATGAACAGCTCCAAAATCGTGATTAAATCTGATGTGAACTGATGCTAGTATGCTGTCAAGAGTTCACCATCCTTGCAATCTTACACTTTCCAAGAAAAGAACTTTAGTTAAATATAGTTAAAGAACTTTGGTTAGTGACAGCATAATTCTTTCTTTTTCCCACAGGTCAATTGGCTTTAGACACTTCAATCTTAGTGCATTAATGAGTACAACATGGGATGTCAAAATGAAGCAGCTTGAATCTAAAGACATACCATATCTTTTGCATAACGAGATACATCGGTGCAATCCTCAAAGAATCCTGCTTCCCAGATTCCAGCATTATTCACCAGGTGATTTACTGTTGTATAAAACCCATGAGTCAAACCGCATAAACAAACTACTTTAATCTACAATTAAAACCCTCGAAAAAGGTAAAACACCAACCAACTTAAACTTAATCTTACATTGTCCGAAATGATTCACTGCCTCATCAACGAGTCTCTTACAGTCTTCAGGCTTAGTTACGTCTGCCCGGATCACAACAACATCAGGGGAACCCAGTGTCTTGGCCTTCTTTGCAACTTCTTGGAGGCGATCCTCCCTTCTAGCAACAAGGGCTAAACGTGCTCCTCTCTTAGCATACTCATAGGCTACTCTCTGCAAAAAAATTTGCAAAGAAACCAAACACGCATAACTACACCCTTCTCTACTTTGTTTAATAATCAATAGCTACACAACAAAAGATCATTTCTTGAAACAGTAACTAATATTTCACAGACATGGGTTATATTATATAAGTACATACCTCACCGATACCAGAAGATGCTCCAGTGATCAGTACAACTTTTCCTTTCATATTTTCCTTGAAGAGGGATCTTTTGATCCGACCAAGAACCTTAGAAGCCAGTATCAACGGCAGTGAAAGAACCAGAGAAGGGAGAACTATAGCAGGAACCACAATATTGGCGGCGGTGTGACTTGGAGCCATGACTAAGTTGTTCTTGCAGCTAGAGCGACTGATCGAGTTCGAGAGAAAAAGGGTTTAGCTCAAGAGAACAGATTCGGCTTCCTGATGTTATTACTAGATGAATTTCTCCGGGAATTCGCTTGATATTGTTATATAGAAAGAGAGATATACTTCGGCTGCTGCTCATGGTCATGTAAATTGAAAATAAATTATCTGAGAAACCCGCCACTAGTCAACATTTCACTTGTTCAACGTTGGCGTCTTTTACTTGTTTCAGTATTATAGGGGTCATAGGTGGCAGACTCTTCCCGGTACTGTCTTTTTCTCAAAAAAAATTCTACAAAAGTATCGATACAGAAACTTATCCCAAATACAACGTTCTTGGCAGATAACGTGCTAATAAATTTGAATCCAATTTAGCAGCCGAGCGACGCTCATAACAGAGATTCATAAAAATAACAAAAAAAAAAAAAGCAAGTGGCCATCTCTTCTGTTTTGGTATTCAATGAGTAGCTGTTGGGGGGTGGGTCGGGGGAATTATCATAACAAAATAGCGGGCTGAGGACGGACACTATAATTCAAAGTTTGATGAATTCCGGCAATAAATCTACAAACTTTTGAAAGATAGTACAGTGAGTACTATTGACAGGACCAAGATATTCAAGACATGGAATATGGTGTTGGGGATGTTGATATGCAGGTGAGTATAGCTTGCCCCGCCTGGAGTTTGATGTATTGTTTTCTAGTAATTTCTGTTGTAGTGGAGACCCCTAGACTAGTCCATTGCTCTTGTGGAAGAAGTGGAATGAATTGGTATTACGGAGAAATTGCAGTACCAATTAGGAATGGCACAGAGGAGCAAACTTCTTTGAGTACTGTACAAAACTATGTAAGGTAACTACATAGCACACTTGAATTTTGTAACTGGGCTTAAGCAAGGACAGGAAATTTCTTTTACTTGGAGATGTTGATCCCAAGGTATATATTCTTGCAAGGGTAGCTTTCATTTGCAAGCCCTGTCATCTCTTCAGGAGAAACAACCTGCAGTACAGAGGCCATCCTAGTGCACTATGGCTATGCCAAGTACCTTTCCCAGGCAAACAATGTTTACAGTCATTTCTGGACAGAGGGAAAAACTTTCATCTGAATCCAAAAGAGTATTGCAAAATATCGTTGTTCCAGTTTGTTGTGCAATCGCATTATAGAATATGGGGAAGATCACAAACACACGGCATTGATCCATTTATAATATTCCAGAAGATATGTTACAAAAAAACTGTTCCTAAATTACTCAACTCGTGGAGAAGTAATAGAATACATTATAAACTCCATATTTATTCCCAAGGAAAAAAATGCAGAAAGGAAAAAAAGAACAAAGAAAGTGGGAACAGGCCAAACTTGTGCAGAAGATGAAGCACGGAACATGCTAATTTCTTTGTCGAAGAAAATAAGGATATGATGAGGTTCTTCTAGGCTGTTTTCTTTGAAAGACTTGCAGCAATTCGCTTGTGGTTAAATGAGTTCAGAAATTCAGGAACAATGAGCTGCGCGAGGAAAACTATCCTCATCCAAAATGGCTCAGTCAGATACCTATCACCCCGGCAAGCACTGGTTACAATTGATTTAGCAGCAGCAGCTACTGGCATAATAGGTGTATCTTGCATTTCAGCCTGAAAGTAGACAACAAGAACAATCATTAGTCCAGTTATTGTGAGTCGAGGAAGTAGATGAGAGTAGGCACACAAGATATAGTTGATACCTCTTTCAGGAAATTGCCGCTTGTCATTTCTGAGTCCAATACACCAGGAGTGGCGATTGTTACTCCTATATCCGAACCAAATTCAACACTCAATGTCTCGAAAAAGGCTGTTACGGCTGCTTTGGATGCCTGAAGTGATTGCAGAAACATCAATTGAGCAGATGATATTTTACACTCAAGAAAAAAAATGACTGAATAAATAACTACTGACTACATTTCTTACATTGTAAAAGCTTGATTTAGGCGCTGGATACCATCCGAGGACGGAAGAAATGACTACAATTCTCCCTTTAGTTTTCCTCAAGTGGGGAACAGCATGGTGTGTGGTACGGACAGTACCCCAGAAATTGATGTCCTGAAGAACCAAAAAAGAGTAGTTTTGTTACAGATGATCCTATGATGAGAAAGCAAGTTCCAAATGCAACTACTTAAAACTCGTTCATTCAATGTCACAGACTATATGCTATCAAGATTTTCTCATTTTGGGAATTCTTAAACTTTTCAAGAGACATTTGTAAAGGCAGAGGAGGTGCAATAGTAATATCCAGAAAACAGAGTTGCAGCATCTAAATCAAGAACTTTATTGTTGCCCTTTATGTCTTTTCCCCATAATTCAATAGACACTACAATCTTAATGCAATACTAGCAACGGGATGTTAAAATAGAGCAGCTTGAACCTAAAAGACATACCATTTCTCTTTCATAACGAGAAACATCGGTGCAATCCTCAAAGAATCCTGCTTCCCAGATACCAGCATTGTTCACTAGGTGATTCACTGTTGCATAGAACATATGAGTCATCATCACACAAAAAAACAACTTTAAATTAATCTCTACAATTAAAAGCCTTGAATAAGGTAAAAAACCAACCAAACTTTAAATTAGTCTTACATTGTCCAAAATGACTCACTGCCTCATCAACCAGTCTCTGACAGTGTTCGGGCTTGGCTATGTCTGCCCGGATGACAATAACATCAGGAGAACCCAATGTCCTGGCCTTCTTTGCAACTTCTTGGAGGCGATCCTCCCTTCTAGCAGCAAGGGCCAAACGTGCTCCTCTCTTGGCATACTCGTATGCAATATTCTGCAAAATTTCCAAAGCCAAACATGCATAACTAAACCCTTCTACTATGTCTAATTAATTAATCACTATATAGACAAAGACTGTTTCCTTCTACATTATACATACCTCACCAAGACCAGAAGAGGCTCCGGTGATTAGCACAACTTTTTGTTTCATATGTTCCTTGAAGAGGGATCTTTTAATCCGACCAAGAACCTTAGAAGCCAGTATCAACGGCAGTGAAAGAATCAGAGAAGGGAGAACTATAGTAGGAACCACAATATTGGCGGCGGTGTGACTTGGTGCCATGACTGAGTTGTTCTTGAGCAGATCAACGGATCGAGTTCGAGGGGAAAAAAGATTCTTTTTGTTAATGAAAGGAGGAGAGAAAGAGATCCAGCTAGCTGAAGAGAACGGATTCGATTTACGATGTTCTTACAAGATGGAAGCGTTTGATATTTATATAAGGGTAGAGATACATTGCCTGGCCCTGGCATGGCAACCATGTGAATCAAAAGATTATAAAAGATTTGAGAAAACTGCCACTACTCAGTACTATTTTACTTGTTCAACGTTGGTGTTCTTTGGTTCAAAAAACAAAGAAAAAACGTTGGTGTTCTTCATTTGTTTAGTGTATACTGCTGTATAGGTGGCAGACTCTTCGATGTCAATACCTCTTTTCCTTTTCTTTCCTTCCAAGAACCAATACTAATACTTTTTTTATCAATGTCGATAAGAGAGGAGGAAAAAACTATTAGATAAACACTTCTCGAGGACAACTTTGTTGTCAACTTGTGATATAAAATAAACTCGAGTGCTCTATGATGCACTCTATCTCGAAGCCTTTTTTCTTCTTTTGCAAGCCTAGGCTTTGAATCCAATTTAGCACCGTCGGTATGTTTATAATAGTAAATTCATAAAATAAAGAAAGTGGCCATGTCTCCTGTTTTGGTGTTCAAATGAATAAATCCTATATGAGCACACAGACTACAAGAAGTGTGTCTGTTGACGAGTACCCTAATTCAAACGGTCCTCGGGCCTGTGCTCTCCCGGTAATGGCCCAACGGGTATAATATATATATCAAGGGTAGCCTCTAGAAATTTCATAAAAGAACCAAAGGAGAAAAAAATTATTCAAGGTTGACATATTGTACAATAGTTACTACAAAAAAGAGACCATCTAAATCGTCACGATTGGAAAACCTAATCCATTTCCGGTAAGAGCAGAAGATTAGTAGGATCACAAATGATCTTACAGCCATTTAATTTTAAATCGAAGAAAAAAAAAAAGAAAAAAAATGGGTATAACTCGATTCCCATAACAACAGAAACCTAGTGAGAAAGTGCAGCACCAAACATGCACCGCGCTTTGTTCATTTGGTGGGCCTGTGGGCCCATGAGAGTTCAGGAGGACAGAATCATTAATGGATAAAATAATGTAACTTAAAACCGCCCGGCAGGAGATGGATCCAATGGCCCCGGAGGTCAAACTCTTGGGTATGAAAGAAATGAGAATTCGAGAATCTTCTATGCTGTATTTTATTATTATTTTTTTTTTGAGAATCATTTTCTATGCTGTATTTTGTTATGGGCTCAATAATATTTTTCCTTCCTACTCCTTGATGTGCTTGACTAATTGATCCTCTTTTTCATGGAATGAAAGCTTGCATTTTGACGTCCAAAATTGACCAACAATAGCTTGAGAAGACTTTTCATATTTCAGTCATTGGGCCCACTAAAACATTATTTTCCATGGAAGGTGGCCCAGAGGGCCAGAACCATATGGCCACGTGTTTTATTTTCTTTTTATTTCCTGTTATTTTTTTATCCCAACATTTTTCTTTGGGATGAACTAAGGAGTGTGATTAATAAGCACATAATGCCTGATAACAAAAAAAGAAAAAGAGCACAGAATGGATCTAATAGTTCTTGAAAGAAAGTATAAATTCACACACTGTTCAAAAAAAAAAAAAGAAATCACCCTCACTCCAAATACCAAACCAAAGTACAAAAAAGCAAAAACCAAAGCATACGACATTACAAAGTCCTCCCTCAATATAAAAATAAAAACTGGAAACAACATTACAAGGCAATGTTCTACATTTTGATGGTAGATTCGGTGTGAAGCTGAACCCAGAAGAGTACTTCTCTTCCCTATGAGAAGATAGCACCCAAGATGTTCAGAATTTATGATGTTTTATTGTTGGAAGCCTTCTTGGCTGCTGCTACTTTACGGTGGTTGGACCAGTGTGTAAATTCGGGACAAATAAGGTGGACCAGATAGAACATCTTCATCCAAAATGGCTCTGTCAAGTAGCTATCTCCCCGGCAGGCACTCTTCACAATTGATTTAGCACAAAGCACTGTTGGCATAACCGGCGTATCCCTCAAGTCACCCTAAAAGGATTATCACAAAAAAACAATTAATGTCCTAGTTATTGTGTAATTGACAAGACTAAGATGGTTAAAGCAGAAGACTAGTATATAGTATATAGTATATACCTTATCTATAGATCTGGTCATTTCTGAATCGACTACACCAGGCGTGACAATAGTTATTCCAATGTCTGAACCAAATTCAACACGTAATGTCTCGTAGAAGGCCGACACAGCTGCTTTTGATGCCTGGAGAGTCATTCAGAAATGTTACGGATCACATAAATGTTTCCAAGAAGAAAAGGGATTAGTTGATTGACCACTTAGCTTTAAAATTCTTACACTGTAAAAGGTCGATCTAGCAATAGGATACCATGACATGACTGAAGAGATCACAACAATCCTCCCTTTACTTTTCCTCAAGTGTGGAACAGCATGATGCGTGGTTCGAACATTACCCCAAAAATTAACGTCCTGCAAAGGTTTAGTTGTTACAGATAATCCTAAAGTACTTCAATCTCCCAAAACAAATACATCAAACTGGTGAGAAGATCTAATATTATTAGTTCTTCTATTGCTAAAATAAGAGCTTCCCTTTACCCCTTAATTTGTCAAGGCACGAAGAATGAAAAGGTAAGGAAAAAAAAAGAGAGCAGTACTATTTAATAGCAGAAAAGAAAGGAATTTTTGAGGTACATATTGGTTAAAAACATCACACCAATCAGGAATTTCTAAGAAATTTCATTTCTATTCACTTTAGTGGGAACCTAGACATACCATAGTTCTTTCATAATCAGATATCTGGGTGCAATCCTCAAACATTCCTGGTTGAGAAACACCAGCATTATTGACCAGGTGATTCACTGTTGCCATAAAAAACAGACAAAATTTGATCAACAAAACATAAAAGCCTCAAAATTTTTAAAAGAAAATAGCAGTTGATGACTTATTCTTACATTGTCCAAAATGATTCACTGCTTCATCAACAAGCCTCTTACAGTCTTCGCTCTTGGATATGTCTGCTTGGATGGTTATAACATCCGGGGACCCCAGTGTCCGGGCCTTATTAGCAACTTCTCGGAGACGGTCTTCCCTTCTAGCAACAAGAGCTAAACGTGCTCCTCTTCTTGCATACTCATATGCTAGATGCTACAAAGCTCAATATCACATAATTAGAAAGACCTGATCTATTGTATATAAAAGAAATAACTGTAATAACTTGAACATGCATGTAGGATATATATGTATATCTATATATATGCACATACTTCACCGATTCCTGAAGATGCCCCAGTGATAAGTACCACTTTTCCAGCAATCTTTTCACTGAATATGGATCGTTTTGCTCGTTTTAGAATCTTGGAAACGAGTATTAGCGGGAGGGAGAGGATTAGCGAAGGCAGGACAACAGTAGGCACTACAATATTGGCGACCCTGTGTGGAGGAGCCATGACTGTTCTTCACTGGCTAGAAGATCGATTGCTCGAGGAAAGGATTCAGCAGAAGAACTGAGATATTGTGGATTCAGTTTCTAATGTATATACATACTCTGCTGCCACGGCTTTCTTGTAAAACGGAACACACTAGAATGCCGAGATTTTTCAACGGTCCAAAAAAATAAAAATAAAAAAACAATTGTCAGCATTGGGTGCTATGATTTGACAGTTAAATAACATTATAATCTTCAGAGTAGTATAACTTCTTTTCTTTTATAATGCTGATCTACTACCTTGTATTCCGCACAAGTTGGAAGGAAGTCGCCATACAAAACCAGATTTCAGATTAAGAATACCAATTGCAATCTGTAATGGCCAGTACCACTCCTTAGAGATTCTGTTGCAAGTAACCATCAAGTAAGGCAGTGCATCAATTCAGCCTGAAAAAATCCATCCTATATGAACACACGAAAAAGTGGAGGAATTATCATCACAAAGAATTGTGTGTGTGCTGACGAATACTATAATTCAAAGTTTAATCAGGTTAAGAGAATAAGGGTAACCTCTAAAGATTTCATAGAAAAAGAGAACATGGGAAAAATTATTCAGAGGTTTGAGACATATACAATGTTGTAGAACGTACCCCTTAATTCACTAAACAGTTTCGAAGTACATTAGTTATTACAAAAAGAGCCCATTCAAATCTTCATGATTCGACAACCTAACCCATTTCCGGGAATATTGCGAGCGCAGAAGATTAGCAGGATGACAAATTGTCTATAAACGCCAATTTAAATCGAAGAAAACAAAAACAAAAAAGGGGTAATTCGATTCCTATCATAAAAGAAAGCTAAAGTGAAAGTCCAGCACCAAAATGGATAAAACCACACTTTGTGATAATGACAAAGTTTTGTGATAATGAATTGCGCGTGCTTTTCACATCCGTTTTCTTTTCTTAATAAAAAATTGCTTTGTTTAATTGGGTAGTCAAAAAAAGACAATAATACTTTGTTCAATTGGTGGGCCCGCGGGCCCAGGAAAGTCCTGGCAAGATAGAATTTTAGAGGAATAAATTTTATAACGTAACTTAAACGCGCGGGCCCAGGAAAGTCCTGGCAAGATAGAATTTTAGAGGAATAAAATAACGTAACTTAAACGCGCGGGCAGGAAATGGATCCCAATGGTCCGGGAGGTCAAAGTCTTGGTGTTAAAGAAATGAAAAAATCGAGATTCTACTGTGCTGTTTTTTTCTTTGTTATTTACGTATCTGCCATTCGGTGTAGCAGATACATACATGGGCTAATAATAGCTCCCCGTTAATGCTGGTTTCCTGGCAAAGAGAGTTTTACACCTACTCCTTCATGTAACATGACTAAATGATCCTCCTCCATGGAATGAAAGCTTGCATTTTGACGTTCACAGTTGACC
Organism: Turnera subulata; assembly: GCA_028386065.3. Lineage (NCBI taxonomy): Eukaryota > Viridiplantae > Streptophyta > Magnoliopsida > Malpighiales > Passifloraceae > Turnera > Turnera subulata. Next base: position 44,318 of record JAKUCV010000418.1, on the reverse strand, counting down.
AATAATAGCTTGAGAAGACTTTAGGAGTTAAAGTAGGGGGAGGCCGAATTATGGAGTTTCCTCCAGTCATGTACTTCACAATTGCATTTATGTCCTTAGAGCTGTAAATTGTAATTCCATTGTGCTCTTGAGATGGATGTTTCAATAAATACAAATATTTTCCTGGATATAGTTATGATTTTTTATCATGTGAGACTGAGTTTGGGGACCTTTTGAACCTAAGGGGCCAAATTTCAGTCCAACTCAAGATATTCAGGTTTAAAGTGGCCTCTCCCTGCTATTGGGCCCGCTAAAACAATATTTTCCATGTCAGAATGGCCATTTACCTTTTATTTTCTGTAATCTTTTTATCCTGTCTTTTTTCTGTTTTTGATGAATCAAGGAAGTGTGATTGATAAGTAAGCTGACAAGGCCTGATAACAAAAAAAGAAAAAAAAGCACAGAATGGATCTAGTATTTCTTGTAAGATTGAATTGAATTGACACTCCAGACCAAACCACAAAACAAAAGTACACGAGAACTACATTACACAAATCCTCCCTTCAATATATTCTCAGCCGTGCTGGGAGAGAAACAAATAGAAGAGCGTTTGTATTTTAACGAAAATACTAAAAATAAAAAATGGAAAACACAACAACACAACATGGCAATGTTGTACATTATTATAGTAAATTCGGGGTGAAGCTAAACCCGGGAAGAGTACTTCATTGCCTATGAGAAGATAGCATCAAATTAGATGTTGGAGAACTAGGATGTTTTCTTGTTGGAAGTCTTCTTGGCTGCTGCTACTTTTCGGTGGTTGGACCAGTGTGTAAATTCAGGACAGATAAGGTGGACCAAATAGAACATCTTCATCCAGAATGGCTCAGTCAAGTAGTTGTCTCCCCGGCAGGCACTGTTTACAATTGATTTAGCACAAAGCACCGTTGGCATAACCGGCGTATCACCCAATTCAGCCTAAAAGGAGTATCACAAAAACCAATTAACAACCAAAAATGGTTTGAAGTAGAAGATTAATATATACAGTACATAAGTATATCTATAATACCTCATCTACAGAACTGGTCATTTCTGAATCCACCACACCAGGAGTGACAATAGTTATTCCAATATCTGAACCCAATTCAACACGTAATGTCTCGAAGAAGGCCGACACAGCTGCTTTTGATGCCTGGAGTCATACATTCAGAATTGTTATGGATCATTTCCTAAAAAAAAAAAAAAAAGAGGATTCATTGATTGACCAATAAGCTTTAAAATTCTTACACTGTAGAAGGTGGATTTAGGTATAGGATACCATGACATGACGGAAGAAATCGCAATAATCCTCCCTTTACTTTTCCTCAAGTGTGGAATAGCATGATGTGTGGTACGCACATTACCCCAGAAATTTACCTCCTGCAAAGCAAGAAAGTTTAGTTGTTTCTTACAGATAATCCTAAGGTACTTCGATTTCCCAAAACAAAAACATGAAAACTGGTGAGAAGATCTAATGTGATTAGTTCTTCTATATATTGCTACAATAAGATCTTCCCCTATCCCTTCATTTCTCATCAGGACAGGACATAAAGAACGAACAGGCAACGAAAAAAACAGAGAACAAGATTTAGTAGCAGAAAAGAAAGGAGGAAACTTTCAGGCACATATTGATTAAAATCATCAAACAAAATCAGGAATTTCTATTGACTTTAGTGGGAACCTGGACATACCATAGTTCTTTCATAATCAGATATCTGAGTGCAATCCTCAAGTAATTCTCCTGATTGCATAATACCAGCATTATTGACCAGGTGATTCACTGTTACCAAAAAAACACACATCAAAATTTATCAACAAAACTTAGAAGCCTCAAAATTTTAAAAAGAAATCAGAAGTTGATCACTTATTCTTACATTGTCCAAAATGATTCACTGCTTCATCAATAAGCCTCTTACAGTCGTCGCTCTTGGATATGTCTGCTTGAATGGTTATAACATCAGGGGACCCCAGTGTCCGGGCCTTATTAGCAACTTCTCGGAGACGATCTTCCCTTCTAGCAACAAGAGCTAGACGAGCTCCTCTTCTTGCATACTCATATGCTAGATGCTACAAGTTTAAGATCACATAAAAATAGTTCAAGATCACAGAACTAACTCTGTTATATTTAAAAAAGACAATATGTGATAACTTGAACATATATGGGAGATCTATATAATATGCACATACTTCACCGATTCCTGAAGATGCTCCAGTGATTAGTACCACTTTTCCAGCAATCTTTTCACCGAATAAGGAACGTTTTGCTCGTTTTAGAATCTTGGAAACGAATATTAGTGGGAGCGAGAGGACTAACGAAGGGAGGACTACAGTAGGCACTACAATATTGGCAACATTGTGTGAAGGAGGAGCCATGGCTGTTAATTCACTGGCTAAAAGATTGATAGCTTGAAGGAAGGAATTAGCTGAAGAACTTAGATATTGTGGATTCAGTTTCTATTGTGTATTTATATACTCTGCTACCGTGGCTTTCGTGTAAAGCGGAATACACAAGATTGTAGTGACTTTGTCAATGGTCAAAAAAAACAATAAAGAAGTGTCAGCATTGGGTGCTATGATTTGACTTGACAATTAATAACATTATCCGTGGAAATATCTGAGTGGTAGGACACACTACCTTAGTATTCCACACCACTTTTTTTTCGAAGTATTCCACACTAGTTAGAAGCTTCCATACCGTGTCTACTACAATATTATAAAAATTGACTTTGACAAATAGGTTTTCTCTTAAAATTTCACGGATGCATAACTCCACCCCTTTGTTCAAAACCCGAACCGACCCGGTTGGTTGAATCGGGATAATCGTGATCCGGAGACAAATCCGAGTTTTCTACCCATTCGGGTTTTGCCCTCCAAACAATCGGCCAGGTGATGACGGGTTCTCAGGATTTTTCGATTTTATTGACCCATTTTAGGTTTTTTTTCTGGGTCCAAAGTCAAAAATTTCAAAAATTTATCTTGGTCAGACCATGATCAGACCTTTGGTTGGACTTTTACTAAAAAAATATATATATTTTTACTATTAATTCTAATACTGATTAGACCCGATTAGACCTCAGTTAGATCTCTTAACCCGCGATCCAGCCACTGGAACGAGTCACTGGCCGAGCCGGGTTTAATAGCCTTGCCCCACCCTACTTCCAGACTACCTTTAATCTCATCACTAGGATGGAATACTTGATCTCTTGGATGAAACACCAAGAGAAATATACCACTACGGGTGTTGGTCTTAAAGTTTGCTTATAAGATGTATTTTTTTTTTTTTGGATTTGTTGCACTTGGGCTTTGTTTTTATGCCAGAGCCCCCATTTAGCATTTTGAATCCGAATTAATTAGGACAAAATTAACGAGGAATGAAAATAATGTAGTATAACTTAATTCAGAAAATAGTTTTGAATCCATTTTTGGAAAATGTTCTTACTATCTATAATTTTGAAAAATTTTGAGATCTCGAAGTATTTGTAATGTCGTGGCATTAATTTTGCTCAATATTGGGACTACATTCCATCTAATCTTTATAGTTCCACAACTTAATCGATTCTTTAAAATGTTTGAGCAGAACATTAGGATCACAAATTGTCTAACGCCGTATTAAATCGATGAACACAATAAAGAAAAGGTAATTTTGATTCCTATAAAAAAAAAAAGCTAAAGTGAAAACGGTAGAACAGATACAATATTTTGTTCAATTGGTGGGCTCGTGGCCCAGGTGAGTCCAGGAGGATAGAATTTTATAATCACAAAATAACATAACTCAAAACCGAGGGCTGGAGATGGATCCTCTAGCCCGGGAGGTCCAAGTCTTGGTATCATAGTTATCAGACCCAGACCAGCCTGTCTTGCTCAACTAGTAGGACTGTAACCCAGAGTGCAATTTAAATTTTTAGACTTGTGGCAAAAACCATTCAAATCAGACTAGTTTTTTTACTAATCTTGTTGAACCAACAAATCAGCGGGGTCATTTTTAATTTTAAATCACAAAAAATTTTATATTTATTTTTTTTCCTATTTTAACACATTATTTAATGAAACTTTTTGATGTCTAGATTCTATATTTATTTTTATATTTTGTAAGTGTAGACAAATATTAATATACAAGGATTATTTTTTGAGAAACAATGTAAATAGATTATTGATTATTAGTTATTAAATAATTATTATCCTGTTCAATTACATTAAACTCACGGTTCAGACTCTGTTAAAAAAAATAAAAACTCACGGATCAAACTCGGTCTGACCAGTGACCTCTGACCCATGACCTTTTATGAGTTTGTGTCCGAATCTGTTCAGATAACTATGCTTGGTATTAAAGAAATGAAAATTCTAGAATCTTGTGTTCTTTTTTTGTTATTTTCATATCTGACATTCTGCCTATACATGGGCTAATAGTACTTTTCACTGTTAATGCTTGTCTCCCGGCAAAGAAACTTTTCACACCTCCCCCTTGACGTGCATGACTATAAATTGATCCTTATAAATGGAATGAAAGCTTGCATTTTGACGTCCAAAATTGACCAATAGTAGCTTGAGAAGACTTTTTCGTATGTGACTTGGGCTGTTTTTTTTTTCTTTTCAATTTTCGAGATTTAAAGTCGCAATTTAGGAGTTAAAAGTCATGGAAGGCCGAATTATGGAGTCTCCTCCGGCCATTTGGCTTCGGAATAAAAATCTGTCACACCATTCTTCCTCCTTTGTACTCCGCGATTGCATTATGTCCTCAAGCTGTAAATTTAATTCCATTGTGTTGTCTTTTTCTTTTTGAACAAAATTCCATTGTGTTCTTGAGCTGGAAGTTTCCAACCTTCCATAGACCATAATACAAAGACTTTCGTGGATATAATTGTGAATTCCATTAATTCTTGGTGTCTTGTTCGGGGTTATGGACTTTTCTAAATCCATTGTCCCAAGGTATTCAGCTTAATTAAGACCCTCCTCTCACCTGTTATTAGCCCAGCTAAAACATTATTTTCCACGCAGAATGGCACAGAGCCATATGGGCTCATGCTTTTTCTTTTTTAATGCCAGTGCTATTTGGTTTTACAGCCTAAATTGGGATTAGAACTTGAGATCTTCTAAAGACGATGATAATACTTCCAACCAAAAAAAAAAGAAAAAGAAAAGACGATGATAATACCTCTTGAACCACAGCTCTTTTGTTATAAAATATGTGTTTATAACTGTGAAAATGAAAGTGAAAGGAAGAAGATAGATTGGGCAGAGAGGAGAAGCAGAGGTGGGGGGAAGAAAATGGAGAGAAGGAGCTCGTGTGTATCTTATTGATCACACAAAATAATCAATTACAAGAGCAACATTTATAGCCATAATTTGGCTGCTAAAGGACAAATATATGTTAAGTAATGACATTCATTTTATAACACTCCCCCTTGAATGTCATTGTGCTGGGATAGAATACGTTTCAGGAGAACTGCCTCGTTAAAAACCTTACTAAGAAAAACCCAGTGGGATAAAAACTTGGTGAAGGAAAAAAGAGTGCAGTGCGTATTCTACTCCTCCTCATTTTAGCATCCCTTGATTTCTTGATGTCGTCACATGCCAATCTTCTTTGTCAACCTTTCATGACATCATATGCTCTGCCCGATCACTTTTGATACATCAATCATTTGATTGGGCAACGTAGGCAGCATTATCTTCATAATTTGTTATTGGAGCATCTTCCTTGCAATCTTACTTTTGTTGTCGCAATGATATAACAGCTATACGTGTAAAGTTGTAGCAGATGTCTGCCTGTGCTTTATGTTGATCCAATAGAAGACCTGCATCTGCAAAGACCAGCTATATTCTCTTCGGATTTACAGGGTTAACATAATACCACATCAGTTATGCCCCGAAGATAAGAATAAAGTTATATCTAGCCAATAGGCTTAAGTCATAAGCTTCAGGCTTCATGTTACTAGCAATGTAAAATTGTACTCAGACAGGGTACTCCAGGACCAATCTAATTCATTCAAATAGCACGGCATTTGGAAGCTTCTTCAGGAGTTTCAATAATATTTAAATAACAAAATAATAAATATCACATATAAATATGCATCGTCAACATAAGCAATAATAAATTCATGTACTTATACTATACATACTCATACTAATTTAAACCATGTGCAGATTAATTTAGCTTAATTTTGAATATTCCCGTGAATTAGTTGCTTCAAGCAACTTGAATCCTTCAGGGATTCTCACGCATATATCATGACTTATGGATCCATAGTAGGCTGTAAAAGCATTCATTAGATGCATTACTAATTCTTTTCATATAATGCCAGACTTATAAAAATAATTGCATCCATCACAGGGGAGTGTATCTCCTCATAATTAATATCAGGTCGTTTGGGTAAAACCTTATGCGATAAGCCATGCTTTGTATTTCTCTATTATAATTCTCTTTTCGCACAAATACCCATTTTCAATCGACTGGTTCCACACCATCTGGTGTACGGACTACAGGTCCGGATAGTATCTTGCTTCACAACGGACTACAGGTCCGGAAAATATCTCGCTTCACAAGCGATACAGCCTTAATCATGTTTCTCAATTTGGGCAATCATACTGCGCCTACATTCATCAATAGATGTAGGTTCATGATCCTCATTTTATTTCAAAGTATTTAGCGCTATATAAAATAAATATTCCGTCGACGGTTATTTCACGTCGGTTTCATCTTATTTCTGACACTGTAATTGAGATCTCATCATACTCATTTATTTCAGGTACCTGAGTTGCTTCTGGAACTTTATCAATTTGTGTCAGAAAAACCTCTTCTGGAGGATATTTAATATGAACCTCTACTGGAGGCCATCTTTTCTAACTGGGACCATCTTATATCTTTTGCTCCATTCTCTCTATCGAGAATTTTGTTTTCTTTTGGAACCGAGTATAATCTATAGATTCATTTGCATACTTACATTGTTCTTCAGGAACATCAATCTAAACAGGAACATTTGCAGCTGGTATATGGTCACACTTAATTTAGATGTGTCTGGCAATTGCATATCAATTTTCCTGCAAATGAATCATCTTCTTTTGAACTTCAGGTTCACATTAATTTACATGAGGATCAAAATTCATATTATGCATTTCAACAAACTTGATCCAGCTGCTTCTTTCTCCCCCTGATGTTGGGTATACACACATATCGAATTATAAATAAACAAATCTTGCTATAAATGAATCTCCAATCTTTTAGTCAATAGTTTCAATAATGTTGTGATTTGATGGAGATTACCCAACATCTATTCCCAAACTTCTTTAAGAACAAGATTAACTATGCTGTGGTGGAGCATAATATATTGTACAACCAACAGTCCGAAGATGGGAGATATTTGGTGACCAAGAACCAATGGGGAGATCTTATGATCTTATAATATCTTATTGGCTTGATGCACATTTACTGCGTATAAAATACCATAGTCATATTTCATCAATGGTCCTGTAATCAATTGTCAATATGGCCCAGATCTCTTTGGGTTTATTTCCAATAATATACATTCTCCATTGAAGAAACATACCAGCATTATCTAGACATATAGTCTAATAACATAAGTAGGGACATATACCGCAAGTGGCTTAATCAGTGCGCACAATGCCAACTTGCGTCACATAATAGACCATCTAGTCGATGCATCGTAAAAATTACCTAGATGGTTAACACCGCGGATTTATCAGTCCACATTTATGTCCCTGAACTATTCTCAAACTTGCTGGTGATATTAGGCCATTCTCATCTTAGGAAGGCCGTATAATAACTTTCGCAGCAAACAAACTCATAGAAATTCATTGATTGTAAAACTTCTGGTTTTTCAATGAATGATCCAATAAATTTCGTGCATCATTATTAACCCGGGATGGCCCATCCGGTCATGCCAAACAATAAATCCATGAACCAACTTCATGTTGGTGCCAGCTTCAGGCTGCGCAAGCTGTGTATCTAAACACTTAAAATTGCTAGCTCCAGGCTAGTGCATTCCAACTTCTGACTGGATATGTTAAGTTTCAATTACGCAACTGCTAGCTTCAGGCTGCAATACATGTGTCAATATTAGGCTTATTCCTGCCACTCATGTCGAAAAGATCAGAATTATTGGACAATAATTAAAGTAGTGGCAAACTTTTCCAAAAATAAAACCTCGAAGCTTGAAAAACTTTGGAGTTTACTGACAAATAATGCAAAGTTTTAATTACCGAAAAATCTTCTGGATTTTTTCGGAGACAAAAAAGGGTCCACATTTGAGAAAACTGACACCTAGCTGTCTAAGCTCAGACTATAAAAAGAGGAGGCGGTTGAGACAGGAAGATGCAGAAAACTCAAAAAAAAATCAACAAGACAAGAAAAATGCCTTCCCCAGCTACTGTTTTCGTTGTTGAGGGTGCCTCTCTAGGAAGAAGAAATAGGTTAGCTTATAGCATGGTGAATGAGCAGCAAGAGGAACTGCCGAATGATCTGGCGAGAATTCCTCGTTTAGTGTTTGTTGATGAACTATATTCATCTAGGTTCTTTGTAACTCCTATGGAAGAAACATTCTTCCTAGAGGACCAAAGCAATCTAAGGGCTTCCTTTTATGGCTCGGCTAACTCTATTATGTTTTTCATATCTAATAGACTCCAGGAATTTCAGCTAGAGCCTTCATGCCAAATTTTAAATCAAAGCAGTTATTATCAGGTTTCCATGATGGCTCGGAGCGTCCAAAGGGTGACTGGGTTACCACCTACATGGCCTAAAGTACGACTTCTACTATGGAATTGCAGGGGTGTAGCAAGAAGGTCCCAAGATTTTGTGCGTACCTTAAGGGATCTGAAAAATCAGTACAAGCCTAACATGGTACTGATTACTGAGACTTTGTGGCAAGCAGGAGAGAATCATGGTGTGATTCCACTTCGTTTTCCTCCAACGAATCGGTTTGAGATACCTGGAGAAAACAACAGGGGTGGTATGTGGTTCTCCTGGAACGACAGTGTTAGGGTCAACATTAATGGTGAGGCTCAGAGTTTCAGGGTTAATGTTGAACCCAACAGATAGATTACTTGTTTGAACATATGTATGAGAACCATTCTTCTTTGAATGTTCTCCAGTTATGGATCTGTTTTTGCAATAATAATATGCATGTTTACTTTGAGCCTTTTCCATTTATTATCTCATTTACGCCCACAGGCACAAATAATTATACTGTCTTATTCGCTTCAGGGAATAAATTTGAGTCAATTCAATTTGGAATCCATAATAATTCATTTTATTACTGGGGGTGTCTGTACTCGCTTAAATATACGATCTTCTAGATCATATTAAAACATGCGTTCTTCAGGAACATATTCGAATTTATGCTCTTCTGGAGCGTGTTAATCATTTTCTCATTTTGAGATATCATAATATGTTATATTGACATCCACACATATAATTCTCCCCCTGTGGATGGCAATTTGGCATTGTCTTCGAGACTAATGCTTAAGGCATTATTCTAGAAATAATTATAAAATACTGAAAAGTAAATAAAATAAGTTGCAATGCGTAATAATTTAAACTGAACATAAAATAAATTGAATATAAAATGAATTGCTCCTTCAGGGTAAGCAAGTATAATATCCACCTTCTGGAGGTCATATAATTTCCATCTTCTGGTGGTAATAGTTTTTATTTTCGATTTTTCTTTGAAGGATCTTCAGGATCTATGGAACGGTAAGACTTCGAATCTTCGTTATATTTTCCTTTATTGAGTTTGCTGGACTCTGATATTTAGTCTGCCAGACTATTATTATGTAAATTCCTGTCCGCATTTAATACCCATAATGAATTTCTTCTAGAAATTATAAGGGTCTCGAATAACATAATTTAAATAAAGAATTAATTAACCAAAAAATTAAAAGTAATGGGCCTTACATAAATTAGCCCAATAAAAATTAAATTATCGCAAAGCAATTGCGATGGGCCTTATACGAGCCCAATAAAATCGTAAAGAAATTAAAACGAGAAATTAAGTACAATGGGCCTTATATGAGCCCAATTGAAATGTAAAGAACAGAATATTAAAATATAATGGGTCTAATATGAGCCCAAGCTTAATATAAATGAAAAAAAATTATAAAATAAATACAATAGCCTTCCGGTCTTTTGCTGCATTTTTCTTTCATCGAGTCTTCTGGACTCTTTCATTTAGTCTTCGAGACTGTTATGCATTTCAATGCACTTCAGCATTTAATGCCCATATCAAATTTCTTCCGGAAATTTTGAAGGCCACAAATCAAATAACATAATTAAATAAATAAATACTGAATTAAAATAAATAAACAGGGGCATTTTCTTAATTACCCCAATGAAAATAAATGACCGAAAATTAAAAATTGATGGGTCTTATAAGAGCCCAAGCATAAAATTAAAGGAATTGAAATTAAAAAAAAAAACGTAAAATATGCTTACTCGATAAATCTTTCAGCAATATTAATTATCCTCCCCTTTTTTTCTTTTTTTTTTCATTTTCATCATTTTTTTTTCTCTCCTCTCCTTTCCTGTTTTTCTCCCTTTTTTTTCAGAATTATATTTTTTTAAAAAATTTCGGGCTGGGCCTTGAATAAAATAGCCCAGGCCCGTAGTATTAATCAGCCCAATATTTTGAATATGGTAGCGCAGGCCTTTGCACTATTCCAGGCCCAGGCCCGAAACAGTGACTATGTGGAGAGGCCCAGGCCGAGGCAGCCCAGGTCCAAAATCTTGAAGCCCAAAGACCAACACCACCCGTCCAAGGAACGGGTTAACCTGGTATATCCGGGTCGTCATCCTCCCGAGTTCACTTCGGGCGTGCAGGTGGCGGCGCGACAAGGAGGACGACAGGGCGGGGCGGCGACGAGCAGGAGCTACGGGTGATGATGCGGCGCCGCGGTGGAGGCTCACAGGTGGCTGCAGCGCCGCCGGCAGGGGGCGGAAGTTGACTCGGGCAAGGTGGATCCGACGTGCTGGCTGTCGGACTTCTCCTCCTCACGGCGCGTCGGCGACAGAAAACGACCGGAGAAGACGGCGTCGAGGTCACGACAGTATGGGCGACCTGATGGTGGTGGTGGTGTTTGAAGAAGCGGCCCGGAGCTCTAAACGATGAACAGTGACGGCATGGTGGCTTACTATTCATCTCCTTCGTTTTTTCGTTTTTCTGCGTTTTTTTTTTCTGCTATTTTTCTTCTTCCTCAGTCTTCATCATGCTCGGGTTTTCTTCTTGCTCGGGTAGAGGCGTTATCGTGCTGATAACGTGTTATAAAACATGTGTTTATAACTGTGAAAATGAAAGTGAAAGGAAGAAGATAGATTGGGCAGAGAGGAGAAGCAGAGGTGGGAGGAAGAAAATGGAGAGAAGGAGCTCGTGTGTATCTTATTGATTACACAAAATAATCAATTACAAGAGCAACATTTATAGCCATAATTTGGCTGCTAAAGGACAAATATATGTTAAGTAATGACATTCATTTTATAACATCTTTGATTTTCTGTTATTTTTTTAAAGTGAGTGTTTTTTGGGCGATAAGTGAGATTAATAAGCACAGAACGCCTTGATTAAAAAAAGGAGAAGAAGCACAAAATGAATCAAGTTCCTGTAAGATTGAATTGACACTCCAGTCCAAACAACAAACCAAGGTATACGACATTACACAAGTTCTCCCCCAATATTTCTTAGCCGTGTAGGGGAAGGAATAGAAGAGGAATTCTGTATTTCTTCTTTACTATACTACCAAAAACAATTAATGAAATTACTGAAAACAAAAAAAACTGGAATCACAACATGGCAATGTAGTACATTATTATAGTAAAATTGGGTGTGAAGCTGAACCCAGGAAGAGTAGTTCATTGCCTATGAGAAGATAGTATCCAAGATGTTGGAGAGCTAGTTTGTTTTCTTGTGGGAAGTCTTCTTGGCTGCTGCTACTTTACGGTGGTTGGACCAGTGTGTAAATTCAGGACAAATAAGGTGGACCAAATAGAACATCTTCATCCAAAATGGCTCAGTTAAGTAGTTGTCTCCCCGGCAGGCACTGTTTACAATTGATTTAGCACAAAGCACCGTTGGCATAACCGGCGTATCACCCAATTCAGCCTAAAAGGAGTATTACAAAAAACAATTAATAACCATGTTATTGCAAAAACTGTTTGAAGTTGAAGATTAATATATATTATATATATATATATACAGTACATAAGTATATCTATAATACCTCATCTACAGAACTGGTCATTTCTGAATCCACCACACCAGGAGTGACAATAGTTATTCCAATATCTGAACCCAATTCAACACGTAATGTCTCGAAGAAGGCCGACACAGCTGCTTTTGATGCCTGGAGTCATACATTCAGAATTGTTATGGATCATTTCCCAAAAAAAAAAAAAAAAGGATTCATTGATTGACCAATAAGCTTTAAAATTCTTACACTGTAGAAGGTGGATTTAGGTATAGGATACCATGACATGACGGAAGAAATCGCAATAATCCTCCCTTTACTTTTCCTCAAGTGTGGAATAGCATGATGTGTGGTACGTACATTACCCCAGAAATTTACCTCCTGCAAAGCAAGAAAGTTTAGTTGTTACATATTGGTTAAAATCATCATACAGAATTTGTAGAAACTTCAATTTCTATTGCTTAGTGGGAACGCGGAAGACAGACATACCATAGTTCTTTCATAATCAGATATCTGGGTACAATCCTCAAGCAATTCTCCTGATTGCATAATACCAGCATTATTGACCAGGTGATTCACTGTTACCATAGAAAAAAAACACACAAAATATGAGCAGCAAAACTTAAAAGCCTCAAAATTTTAAAAAGAAATCAGCAGTTGAACACTAATAATTCTTACATTGTCCAAAATGATTCACGGCTTCATCAATAAGCCTCTTACAATCTTCGCTCTTGGATATGTCTGCTTGGATGGTTATAACATCCGGGGACCCCAGTGTCCGGGCCTTATTAGCAACTTCTCGGAGACGATCTTCCCTTCTAGCTACAAGAGCTAGACGTGCTCCTCTTCTTGCATACTCATATGCTAGATGCTACAAGGTTCAAGATCACATAAAAAAGTTCAAGATCAGAGAACTCTATTACATATAAAAAAAGACAATTAATGTAATAACTTGAACATATACGGAAGATCTATATTATATGCACATACTTCACCGATTCCTGAAGATGCTCCAGTGATCAGTACCACTTTTCCAGCAATCTTTTCACCGAATAAGGAACGTTTTGCTCGTTTTAGAATCTTGGAAACGAGTATTAGCGGGAGCGAGAGGATTAGCGAAGGGAGGACTATAGTAGGCACTACAATATTGGCAACATTGTGTGAAGGAGGAGCCATGGCTGTTAATTTAATTCAGTGGCTAGAGGATCGATAGCTCAAAGGAAGGATTTAGCAGAAGAAGTGAGATATTTTGGATTCAGTATCTAATGTGTATATATATATACTTTGCTGCCATGGCTTTCTTGTGAAACGGAATACACAAGATTTTTGTGAATTGTCAACGGTCAAAAGAACTAAAAAAGAATTTTCAACATTGGGTTTCTACTGTTTGTTTTGACAATAAACAACAGTATATGTTGAAAAATCTGAGTGGCAGGGCTGACTAGTGACTACCTCAGTATTCCACGCTAGTTGAAGGCTTCCACACGGTGTCTAGATGCTAAGAATATTATAAAGTTGACTTTGCCAGTAAGGTTTTCTCATAACATTTCTCCAAAAAAAACAAAGGATTAAAGCGTTTTTTTATCCCTGTGTAAGGCCTTAAAGTTGGAATTCATCCTCGTATAGGATTTAGGCCTCTTTTCATCCCTCCGTTCATCCATTTTGGTCAGTCCGGCCGAAATCCGGCGAAAGTGGCTGATTTGGCAAATTTTTACGCGCCACATCAGCTTTGTGGGGTCCACATGTTAGGGTTAAACTAAAAACAAAAAACCAGTCCCACCCGACCCGTTCGGCCACCCCATTGACCCACTTGTCTAGATTTTTTATTCTTTTTTCCTTTTTCTCTTTTCCCAAAATTTAATTTACAATTACTTTACTTTAATTTTAGTAAAAAAGTTATTTTTCCTTTTTACTTTTTCTCATTTGTTATTATCTTGTTATTCTCTCTCCCGGGCCATTCCTTTCTTGTCTTTTCTCTTTTTTCCCATTTTCTTTTCTTTTTCTTCTTTTCTCATCTAATTTTTCCTTTCTCCACATTTTTTTTTTATTTTGTTTCTTCCTGATTTTTCCTTCTTCTTCCTCACTTTTCTTTTTCCCTTCTCCTCTACTCTTCTCCCTCCCAGACTTTCTTTTCCTCTTCTCGGTTACTCCTCCCTCCCTCTGTTTTCTTCCCTTTGTCTTCTTCCTCTCTTCCTCTCCTCCTCTCCTTTAAGTCTTCCTCCTCACTGCGCCCTTCCCTGCATCTCCTTCCTCTTCTGCCAATCACCATAGCCGCCGCCTTCCTCTCTTTTCTCCTCGTCGAGGTAACCTCTGCCACCTAACCAACGCCACACCCTCTCCTCAACTCTAGCGCCGCCTCCCAATCTTCCTCCTCCTTCCTACGCCGCTGCCTTTCCACGACCGCTACAACCAGGCGAGGTGCCACCTCCTCGCGAACCTCTACTCGAGTTCCGTTCAACGGGACTGAGCTTGAATCGCCCTGCCTCTTCTCTCTCGCCTTAACTGCTGTTGAAGTCGCCTCCATCATTGCCGCGTCCTCTGCCACAACCGCCGTCGACACTATCGAGCACATGAGCGACATCGCCACCCAGGTTGCATCTGCTCGTCTTCCTCTGCAAATCGCGCCGCCTGATCTCTCCTCTCCTCTCTTTCGATCCGCCGCCTCGGAGCTCGCTGCCCACAGACGTCACTGTTGTGTGGTGGTTGGGATGACATGGTTGTGGCTGCTATGGTTTTGGGTTAGGGTATTCTATAAATCAAATTAATTTGGGCTACTATGGTATTAATTTTCTCTATGAAGATACTGTTGTGATTGTGTTGATGTTGTTAATGGTAGAAAACAAGAATAGAATCTCAATTCAACCGGTGCTTATGGAGAAGAAGGGTAGTGGTGTTTCTTGTGGTGGTCGTCGTTGGTGAGGAGGGTGGTACTGGTTCTGGTGGTGGTTGTCGGGTGGAGGAGGGTGATGGTGGTGGAAATATTTTTGTTTTTTTAATTAAAATATTCTTTATTAAGAAAAGATTAAGAAGAATTTATGGAGATAATTGAAGAAAAAAATAAAATCTGAGCTAATCTTTTCATATTAGATAAATAATGAGATAATTAATGGTAATTGTGTTGTTTCTTTTAATATTAAATCGGGTCAAAAAGTTAATACTGGAAAAAAATTCACATGTAATTATATTTTTTTTTTTTATATTAATTTTTGATACTAGAATTTAATTTAATTTAATTTAAAATTTTAAATTGGATTATGGGTAAAAAAATTTGGATGAGTCAAAAAATTATATTTAGGTAAAAATTAAAATGTGTCTTTGGATATGTAAAAAAATAATCTTTTTAAAATAATAATTTAAGAGTAAGGATTATAATTTAGGTATTTTAATTAAAAATCCATAACCGGACCAATCGGGAGGAAGAAACAAGTCGGGTGGAGCTGGGTTGGTTTTGGGTTAAACCATGACATGTGGGCCCTACAAAGCTGATGTGGATGCCACATCAGCGATTTTGGTCGGACAAACCAAAACTAACCAAAAGCGATGAACGAAGGGATGAAAAGAGGCCAAAATCCTACACGAGGATGACTTCCAACTTTGAGGCCTTACACAGGGACCAAAAAAAGCTTTAATCCTTAAGAAGTATGTACAGATGCGGATTAAAGCATTTTTTGGTCCCTGTATAAGGCCTCAAAGTTGGAATTCATCCTCGTGTAAGATTTTGGCCTTTTTTCATCCTTGCGTTCGATCCTTTTGGTCTGTTTTGATCTCTCCGGCCAAAACCCCTCGGAAATCGATGACGTGGCACATTTTTCGGCGCCACATCAGCTTCGTGGGTCCCAAAGGTATCATTCCAACAAAAAAAACCAAACCCGCTCGACCCGAACCGTTCGCCCACCCAATTGACCCATCAATTGAAGATGTAATATTATTTTTTACTAAAATATGTAATATTATTTAAAAATCCCATATTAATTGATATATTAAATTTAAATTTTGGTAAAAATTAGTATTAACTCTAATGAACCTTGATTGTCTCATATTATTCTAACAATCAATTATTTAATATTAGATTTAGTATTTGAGTTTTATTAATTCTCTCATATTTTATATATGAATTACCCCAATAAATAATGTCTTAATTACATTAATAGACAAAACAAATACGAAAATGAATAGAAAAATGAATTTTTTATTATGCATTTTGATTACAACTGAAGATGGGATTGAGTTACAAATAAATATAGATTGAATTACAAATAAATATAGGGGAAATAGAATTGCAACAGGATATATATACAGAAAAAAAGATGAAGGCACACTGAAGACGAAGCCAACCTATCCTGCAAAATCAAAATAACAAATCAGGTGAAAAACACTAAAAAACAATACTAATAAACCAAATGTGAATAAAGAAGATAATAATTCATATATAGTTCACATTCCATCGGCAAATTAGTTCCTTTCTTCTACAATCTAAAACCAAAGAAACCAGAAATGACACCACGAATTGCATCTTAGGAAACCAAACAAAAACAAACAAAAAAGGAGGAGAGTACACCTTTGAGTCAAAGGCAACCAAACAAACTAAATCCAATCACGATCTCAGATCTACATAGATCCCTCGATCCTGAAACAACAAAACACCAAAAAAAAAATTGGTTAAAACCTGTAACCCACAAATCGAAACTGAAGAGAAAATGGACGGGTCCTTACCCGATTTTCCATCTCGGTTGCAGTTCAGGTCGTCGCCAAATGAAAACCAACAATCCGTAAAAAAAAAACGATCTAATACTACCAACAATTCCAAGCACCAGGATCCACCACCTTCGGCCAATTGCATTCCATACCATGCCGTCCAGATCTGCCACCAATCAATTTTTTTCTCCCTCGCACGGTGGCGGCGGCGAATTGAAGGGAAAAGAAGGAGAGGGTTAGCGGCGTTACCCACGAGGCATGACCATAAGAAGAGGGAGATGGGGCGGCATGCGACTCGATAGTGGTGGCGAGTCAGTGAACGACAATAGTGGTGGGTTCAAGGAGAAGAGGACGAAAGTGTAGAGGTTGACTGTGGTGCTGCTTGGTGTGGTGACGATGATGGTGATTCTTGGATATTTTCTAATGATGAATCGGGAGGGGAAATTGTCTTTCTGGGCAATTGTTCTTATATTTCATTATTATGACTAATAGAAAAGACAGAAAGAGAAGCGAGAGGAGAAAGTTGGCTTGATATCAATTTTCAATATTCGGGTTAATAAAAAAAATTAGAGAACAAGGTTTGGGCAGGGGTATTTTTGAGAATTTTAAATTTACAAAATGGGTCATTAGGTTGGAAGAAATAGGTCGGGTGGGATTGGTATGGTTTGGGTTAACCCTGACATATGGGACCCAAAAAAGCTGATGTGGCGCTGGGAAAACTTGCCACGTCAGCAATTTTAGTCGGATTTTAGCCGGAGAGACAAAAACAAACCAAAAGGGTGAATACAGGAATGAAAAAAGTCCAAAATCCTATACGAGGATGAATTCCAACTTTGAGGCCTTATAAAGAGACAAAAAAATGCTTTAATCCGTACAATGCAGAGTCCAGTGTTTGTGAAAAAGGGAGCTAATCTTTTTGATACGGATTTGCTCTAATATTTAGCTTTATGGTAGGCCTAGAGTTGTCGGCCCTGTGTACAAAAAAGGCCCTCACTTTCTAACTCATCAGCCCACGCTCCCGAGGGATTGCCACGTGGGATGGCCACACTTTTGCTTAGGCTCGACCATGATTGTTGGGTTAATTTACTTGCTCTCCCTGCCATTTTTAGAACAAAATGTAATAGTTGAATCGAAAAACAATACTGTGGAGAGCAGGATTTGAACCCACTCCCTTTCGGACCAGAACCTTAATCTGGCGCCATAGACCAGCTCGGCCATCTGCACTTGCTGTCTAAAGCGAGTATAATTAATTAAAACAACACTTTTAAAAATCCATTGGGAAGGCAATGCCTCAAGGATAGAACCCACCAATAGGGAAGAGAGCATGTGAGAAATTCTTTGGGAGGGAGCATTTTGAAATGGCCTACATCTTCTAAGCTCAATCTTAAATTTGTTGGTTATGAATTAAATCCGTTTATTTTTTTATGCTGGTGATGAATGATCTTTGTGTCATGCAGATGGGTGTATCGGTATTGAGTTAATCCTGGTGAAATATCAGGCATTGCTAGCTGTTCAAGTGGTTGGGAAAGTATCATAAAACGAAGGTGCAGGCTGGTAAGAAAGAAACGTGAGATCTGGGGCGGAGCGGGAGGCCTGTTTAGTTCTTATATATTTTGTAGAATGTCACAAAAAAATGCAAAGTTTAGTGGTTTGGCCCCCCTTTTCCAGCAAGGAGGTCGCGGGTTCGAACCTTAGTTGTTCACTTTTTCAGAATTTTTTCACTCTTCATTTAAAGTTTCATTAAAACAGACCCCTCTTGATCCAGCAAATGTACAAATTGGCCCCTTCTAATCAAAATTTCAGGCTCCGCCCCTGCGTGAGATCTCATGTGACGCTTCTCTTCCATCTTTCCACCTCAAATTTCCGTCAATAGTTTGGTCTAATATCGTCAAAGCCGGATTTGCCAAGGGCTTCACAGGTACCCAATTATCTTCGGTTATTCAGGCAAAGGTTGCCAATGGCACAAAAGTTAGATTCTGTTTTGGTGCTTGGTCCAGACTTGGTAATTTGAGTCCCCAGCTATTTTCATATCCAAATTCCAATCTCCTCTCTGTCAGATGTGGTAAATATGCACAGCTCTCTTGCATATCTTCCATCAATAACTTCATGAATGGGAGGAGGAACAATGTAGAACTCTGGATGTTGAGATTGCAAATTCATCACCTATTGCAAGATAGGAGGACTGTTGCTCGTCTTGGTTGATTGTTGGTACGGCAACCATACTTTGCTGGTGTGGGTAGACCTCGACATGTTTCAGCTTTTTCATTTAAAATATTAAACATAATATTTTTTGAAGCAAGAGTAATTAAAATATTAAACATAATATTTTTAGAAGCAAGAGTAATTGAAATTTTAATTGTTTAATCAGAAAACCACGATTCCTTTGAAAATCCCTAGATCATGTTACAAGTAATACCAAAAGCATGGCACTACATTACAGTCCAAACTCCAGGGCTTAAAACAAGCTTGTATTATTTACCCCAAGAGGGGGTTGTTAATAAACATTGAACCTTACAAGTTACACCTTCCAATAACAATTGTGTTTAAGAAACCAGTATCGAACCTTAGACTAACAAAACCAGTATTGAACCTTAGGCCAACAAAGCCAGTATTGAACCTAATCAGCATTCAGGGCATCAAGTTGCCTCCGGAGTTCTTCAATGTCATCAAATGTAGTAGCACTTGGTTCAGCAGCTGGAAACTTATGAAATTCATCTGCATTTGGGAGCTCCCTTGTGAGACCTTCAGGGAGAGCATCTGCAGGAATCACTTTCGAAGATAAAGGGGATTAAAAGCAGTGCACAATTTGCGATTACGAATAGTTCCATGTAGCACTTTATTAGGAGCTACCAAAATATTCAAGAGATTGCGTCTAGTAAAATTCTTAGTGCAAGCAAACCTTTGCCACCATATGCATCATTTGAATACATGACTTCGGCATTGCATACATAACATGACACATTTGCCAATTTCAAAGTTGAGTAGTGGATATGACTAGCAAAGTATTCCTAATATTACAAAGAGAACATTATCCATTAAAGGCTGTTAGAAAATGAAAATAAACTACAGAAATCACCTGAACTTGAGACATCTGCCCTTGGCGGCTCACAATCATCAACAACACTGACAAGGAAAAAAAGCAGTAAAAGAGGTGCAATAATCATCACCAAAGAAAAATCGCATACTAAAACTACAACAACGCTGAAAATTCTGTTTAAGTATATCAGTCTCATGACTCTCGTCACTGAAAGCAATTGATGGGACAATTTAATACATGTTTTGGCATTATCAATGAGCAGGAAAATAATACCAAAGATATATATTTGATTTCCATAATATGGACAAGAATAAAAACACCAGTGCATCTGTGAAAGCTCTACCTTATGTTCCATTCATTATCAGCATGAAGAGGCATTTCTACTGTTGTTAGTGCTTCTACCTCCATCTTGGCTTTAGTTGCAGCATCTCTAGCCGGCTTTGCAAGAATGCATTCTCTCTGCATGACAACCACCATTGTTTCAATGAAAAATTTAACCAAGTATCCATACAGATAAATTTTAACAAAGAGAGTATTGTGAACCAAAGGTGCCAACAAATGATACCTGGCGTTCCAGACAGGCTGCATTTGAACACTGGGGATCTGGTTTCATTTCCATGGATCGGAAATAATCTTTGAGAGAATTATATCCCTACCAACAAGCCAAAAAACCAGAATCTGTCAAAACAGTCATGATAATAAACAGAAACACATGGAAAGAGAGATTTACCAGATAAGGGGAGACTTGTCCAAACTGTAGCAACAGCTTCAGTGCATTTTGCACTAAAAGGCCAGCAACAACCCCTTGGAGTTCAAATTATACCATTAACTACTAAACCGCTTAGCAAATAAAGGGGGAAAGAGGTAGTGAACAAAATTACCATGGTGGTTGGTAACGATGCTGCACAAACTCCTTCACGTTTGAGTGTTCGCTCATCTACACCAGATGCTACAACCTGGTGATATTGAAATCCTGGGCTTAGACGTTTTCATTACCAGGTAAACATTTAGCAAATACAATGACCTTTTTTTCTCTATCTTGTGCACTAATATGTAAAGCTGACCTTTTTTTCTCTATCTTGTGCACTAATATGTAAAGCTACAGATAGTCAGTAATTCCAGATTCAAAGCTATGACGTCTTCAACCGGAACTATACCAGAGGAGGTGCACATGCAAAACAAGCAGTCTCTCCAGGAACTAGCAACTGTACGTGACCTGACACAGCGTCCTCAGACACACCTGCCATGAAGGTATTCCACTAAGCCAAATTAGAAATTATTTTGAAACTAAACTTTATCGAGAACCAAATTCACATTTATGCAAATACAGTCTACTCCTGTACAATAGTTCCAAATTTTTTTGGATTCATACAGTTGCCCACAAAATCAAGAAAAGCAACAACCAGGTGCGATGATGCTTACCAGACTCCATCCATGTCTGATTTAACTCATTGCAAGCCTGCATTTCCAAAAGGAATAAAATTATAATCTAGAATACGGAAAGCAATTCATTAATCCTAAAACAGTCACACTGAAAACTTAATTTTCAACCTAAAATCATTGTACGATCATGAATCAAAAAGAGAAAAATAAACACAAAACAAGAGCCATATCAAACCTGTGTAAATTAGAGATGGCACAGAATTCTTTACCTGGTTAACAGCCATTCTTGCTTCATAATTATCCACACAGCTCAAAACAAGATCCACTCCACTACCTTCTTTGCCAGGGCGAAATGTTTTATTCCTTAAACTTGACATAAATGTATCAAACCCTTGCACTGTTGTGATGTTGAGTGTGTAGCTCTAATAAGAAAGAAGTAATAAGCAAGAAGCCCATTATGTCTATTTTCTTCTTAAATTTCCGCAGAACAATTTTAAGCCACATAAAAGACTCAAGACAACCAAACACTCACTAATAGCAAATCAAGATAAAAAATTGTGATCTTCCTAGAATTGTTTTTTTAACTAACCACTGAATCCCAATTTGAGTTTGGTATGTCATCCATATGAAAACTACAGATATGTAACACTAACCCCAACTGTGCCTTCAAGACTTCATAAAAAGGAATGACTGTTTCTTGTGTGTGAGAAATTGCAGAACCCAATGAGTCACGGGAGCACAAAGTTTTCTTACAACACTTACCTCCAACACAACATCTGGGTTTATGTCTGAAAGTGTCTGGACAGCAGCATCAGTCTTTGTCATGCCACACTGTGAAGCAGAAACATTGAAACAAGCAAGATATTCAATTTTCACATTATACACTTAAACATGTTAAACACTATAGCATTCAAATCATAAAGAAATATCAGAAAATGAAAAGAAGTATCTGGTATTACAGGGGGGAAAAGCCAGTATTTAGCTTGTAATAAGTGTACACATCAAAATAGAGAAGTAAAGCCAGGACCTGTTCCGGGCGGAAAAAAAGCCTGTTCATGTACAGACATGCTCCACTCGCTCTTCAAGCTACAACCACACACAAACACACAGACACACAAAATAAGTGATCAAACGGTAAAACAGCGAAATAAATCACACAATGTACAGTCAAACTTAAATCCATAACTAAGCTACGAAAACACTAACTTATGAAGAGGAAGAGAAAGAAAAAGCACTAAACGAAACTACAGAATTACATTTTCAGAACCTTATTGATGTGTGATTTCTCCATTCCTATTTCTCAAAAGCAAACAAGAGCTGGATCCAAATCGTGAAGAGAGAAAAAGAAAACATGCAATTGCCTTGGGATCATATTACCTGATCGATCGAAGCACGATTTGAAGGATCAGGTAACGATAGTTTGAGAGACTGGAGATCCTCGAGCAGCTCTTTCAATTCCACCTCCATTGCTGCTGCTTCTGCTGCTCACTACCTCCACGCTAGATTGATATGATACGACACCGTTCAGGTTAGTCGTATCAAACTCTTAGCATGTCTATGTGTAGTCGTTTAGTTTTATTCTTGAGCATACTACTTGTTGTTGGCAGGATACTTAGAGTATAAAGAGTACTCATATAACCGTGTAAAGGAGATCATGTGAATTTTGGGAATACAGTTTCAATTATAGTTTCTTCTCTGTTTTCCTTTCTTCTTCTCCTTTTCTTTATTTTCTTGTTCTTGTTACGATTTGATCGTAACAATTGGCCTCGTCTGTGGCTGCCTGCTCTCCGGCTATGGCAGCATGGTGGTCGTCGTCTCCGCCAGCATGGTGGTCGTCGTCTTCTCTTCCGTCTCCTCTTCCTTGCTCGTCATCGGCGATGTTCGAGCAGTTCGTGCACGTGCCCTTCCACTCCTCGCCGTGGGGGATGGAGCAGCCGTATCCTCCACCGTTAGTTCAACCGTCACCTCCATGGTTCAATTCTTCTTCGACGCTACCGGATTCGTTTCTGGCCCCGGGAATTCCACCTTCATCACAGGTTAGGGTTTCCAGTGCCCCAATTTCATTTGCTCCTTCTTTTGGAAGTAGTGGGGATTTTGTTCAAGATGGGCAGTATCAGTCGTTCTCGCCACTTTTTACGCCGCCAGTGTTCACAGGTGCAACTCCTCCACTGACGACGTCGTCTTATGGAGTTCTTGACCAAGTCACGACTCCGGCTGTTGGTTCTTCTTTTGTGGTCGACTCAGAGCATCAGGAATGCACCTCAAGTGTTCGATCAAATGCTTCTACTGCTTCTCTACTACATTTGTTAAATGCGGAAATTGAAGCAGCAGCCTTGGATTTTCGCTTATCTTTAAGTAGTGAATCTCTACTATCTAGTGGATCATCATCCACCAAGGACTCTAGTGATGGATCAGGGAGCAATGATTCAAGTCAAAAATCTGGTGTTGACCCTTCCTTGTTTGAAGAGGATGTGGAGTTCGTTGGTGTTGAACTAGAAGGTACAAAGAAGGCAATGGAACAAGCTTTGAAAGAGGTGGATAAAGATGATGGGGAGTTTGAAGAGGAAGAAGAGAGTGAGGAGGAGGATGCTGATGGGCAGGAAGAAGTTGAAGATGATAATGAATGGCATTGGGCAATGAGAGATGAAGACGTGTGGGATAAATGGCAGAAAGGGAAGAGGATGCTCTTTGGTAGGTCAGTCAGGAAGAAACAGAAGTAACAGCGAGTGTTTTTAGTTCCAAAGAAGCAACGAGAAGAGAGCAAGACGAAGAAGAAGAAGCTTATGTCATTTTTTCAGGTGACAAGGAAGCATGGCAAGAAAAAAAGGGGTGACTTGGGTCAATGGAAGAGGTTCAGGAAGAAAATGAGAATGACGAGAAAGCTTGTGCTTTGTAAATGCAAGTAATTAGGGACAAGGAAGATGAAGAGAGGAATGGAGTTTGGTGAGTCAATGGAAAATTGTACAGCACTTATAGCACCATTCAATGTCCATGTGAAGCGAGAAGACAAAGATGATCTTTGTGTCCAATTGTGGTTCAAGAAGAACAACAGGAGTAAAGGGAAATTCGTAGCTTTTGATCCTGGAGGCCCATGGTAGATTAGCTACAATGGACGAAGACTTGTGCAAGATAGTCCTGGTTTTACAATCCTGGACCTTGGAGGATCTTCCAAATTGGAGCTTCCTGCAAGTGCTCAAATCCATGATGTTTTCCATGAGCTTCCTGGTGGAATTGACGTTTGTGGTCCATGGTTCGGTGTCTATCCATGTGATATTCAAGAAGTTGCTTTTGCAGTCTATGGGAGAGGACTCCTTGACATGGAGACTAACCTGAAATCTTTTGAGAAGCAGAAGATATATTTGCAAAATGAGGGGGAAGATAAGCTTGTTATGCCTTTGGAACATCAAGTTGAACCAGTTCTTAAAGATCAAACTAATGTGTTCACAATTGAAGTTGACTTGAAACAATTTAAGGAGAGGGTCATGGCTGCCCAAAAAGAGAAGGAAGGCAAGCTTACCCATGGAGTTATCTGTAATGTTTCTTTCTTGCACTGGATAATTCAAGAAGAGTTGCAGAATTATGTATTTGATCCAGGAGATAAAGCTATTGAGATATGTAGTTGTGTGATTGCTGGGATATGGAGTTGTGTGATTGCTGGAAATTTTCAGATGCGACAAGATGGTTGTGTAGCCACTAGATCAAATGCACAAGAAGCTCATTTGCGAACAGATGATTATGATGTGTGGCTGTTCCTGCTGCAATCCTTGAGAGGAAGCCGGCTAGGAGGGGACATTGGGCGGGTTGTTCTCCTGCCGAGGCATCTTGGGAATGGTCTGATGAGGTTTTGGCTAAGTTTCCAGAATTTACTGGGTAGAGGTAGTTAAGTTTGGGTTTGTCTTAGTGACATGATGATCCCGTTTCATGGATGATGGTCTGGTTGTTATTTCCTTATCTTGGTTTTGTACTGATTCTTGAGGTTGATGTTGCCTATTAGCTCTTGTTAGTTCCTTTAAGGAGGGAGTATTGATACGACACCGTTCAGGTTAGTCGTATCAAACTTTTAGCATGTCTATATGTAGTCGTTTAGTTTTATTCTTGAGCATACTACTTGTCGTTGGCAGGATAATTAGAGTATAAAGAGTACTCATAACCGTGTAAAGGAGATCATGTGAATTTTGGAAATATAGTTTCAACTACAGTTTCTTCTCTGTTTTCCTTTCTTCTTCTCCTTTTCTTTATTTTCTTGTTCTTGTTACGATTTGATCGTAACATGATCTGTCTATTAAGCTAAATCTTAATCTAATGAGTGCTTCTTCTGCTATAGCAGTGGGGCGGTGTCTGTCCCCTAGAAATCCGTTACCTTGCCTGCAGCAAGCGTCACTACCACAGCGTCGTTCACTGGTTTGTGGATTTTTTGTTGTGGGCCCAAGAAAAAGAATCGACGAAAATGCTGTTGTTTGGATGTGGGCCAAAGGGGATTTAATCAGGAGAGTAATAACGAATGTTAATCTTCGGAGTCCAAATAACGAATGTCAATCTTTTTGCCGAGATAATAATGTCTCAAACAATATTCTAATTTTTTTTTGTCGAATAAACAATATTCTATCAATTAATCAGTAAACAGACATTAATACATACATTTATCGAGCAATATTTTATTGTCACTGGCAAAGCAAGCGACATCTAAACAATAGCAACTGTGGCGCGTGAGTGGTGCGTGAATTCCTCTCAATTTTCCAACAGTCAAAACTTTTGTCTCCTGGATTTCTTTTGGTCTTTTTCACAAATAGGTGGTGCTCGGTCGGAATGATGACCGGGGATCCTCCATCTCTAATGGATGAAGGCGGAGAAGCTGCTGCAGTAACTGTCCAAGGCAAGATCAGTGATATGACGAGCAATAGGTATGAGGGAGACCGGCCAGTGCGAGAGCGATCTCGTTCTCGAGAGAGAGTCCCCCCTTCCCTGCCAAATCACAGAGCTGACCATTCTCAAAATACCCAAGAAATTGTGGCCGACTCATCGCCCATCTGGATGAGAAGATAAAAACCCTTGGAGCAACTGACACTAGCAATGTAACTGACCAAAGCAAGGAAGGGTTGGCTGATCCACCAACACCTCCAAGTGATGTCGACATGGAAACCCCCAGAATGAGTTATAGAGAAAAGTTTACTATGGTTCTGATGGTCACCATGGCAACGAACAATGGGAAGAAGGTGATGAAGCAGAGTATGGAGATGGTGACATCGTGGTGTACGACGAACCTGGAGGCACTGTGGTCGAACTCTCATAAACATTCAAATCCAGATTAGCAAAACCATGGCGCTTAGCAGTAGTAGTCAAATTGCTGGGGTGACCAATCGGATACCGTGTTCTCAAGGACAAGATTGAGAGCATGTGGAGACCTAAAGATGCGTATAAAATCGTGGACCTGGCTAACAATTTCTATATACTCAGATTCAAGAAGGAAGGAGATTTCCATCAAGCACTCTTTGGAGGACCATGGACCATCCTCAACCACGTTCTATGTATCCAACCTTGGACACCAGATTTTTGCGCATCCAAAGGTACAATCAACACAGCCATCGTCTGGGTACAATTTCCCAATATCCCCCCAAACTGGTATCACTCGAAGATCTTGAAGACATTGGGGGACCTCGTAGGCCGAACCATAAAAGTGGACATCCAAACATCCACATCCATCCGAGGTAAATTTGCCAAAGTGGCGGTGGCGATTGATCTAACAAAACCGGTGAAGGGAAAACTGCGATTGGAAGGGGAACTTGTTCAAGTAATCTATGAAGGACAACCTAATGTCTGCTTCTCTTGCGGGCGGGTGAGTCACACTTCAACTGCTTGTCCATCCTTGAGACAGTAGGCAGCATCAGCAGAAGCAGATCACCAGCCTCCCCCAACTATAGCCACTAGCAATCTCGAATAGCAGGCTCCTGATCCAGCTACAGACACACCAGTGGACAGGAAATGGGGAGCATGGACCACCGTTACTACCAGGGCGCGTAGAAACACCAAGAAAAGTTCTGCAATATTGGACTCCACCATGAATCAAGGTCCCATACAGCAAATGGGAGGAAAGTTTGGAGTTCTAGCGGGAGACAAGGCAGATTCACAGCCAAGGACAACCGAAAGTGCTACAATTCACACCAACCCGAGCTCCTTAAGGCCCAATGTGGGCTTCTCCAACAGCCCCACATCCAGACATACCGAACCTACACCTCAGCCCACCTCAGCAACTCCAAGAACACCCCTCCGAAACATATCCAATCAAAAGACCAATACCAACAAGTCCAAGACAATCTCAAAGCCCACCACAAGACCACCCATTAACGAACCAGCAAAAGTCCCAAACCCGTTGCCCACAAAGTCCATAAAGAAACCAATCTCAACACCTATACGCCAGGTAACCATACGCACCGAATCCGATCACCAGATGATCGTGGTTCCAGTTTCCTCAAAGCAACCCACCTCTACCCCTAAATTCGCTTCCCTACCTTCTCTCACACCCAGCCGCCAAGTGGACAAAACCCCCAACACTGCCCTAAACAAACCTCCAGACCCCAACCCTCCAAGGCTCACCTTTCCCCGTATAGACATCATGGAGGAAGACCCTGGTGATGATACAGATGTGACATTGCAAAAGATGGTCCAAGAAAGAAAACACAGTAAGCTGAATTTTGAGGCAAGTAACAGCAGCGAGGCGGCTGCCTCCAAATCAAGTTGACCGTGATACCCAGGTCACAGGTATCCCTATCAATCCAAAATTGTTTTATGTTTAATGTCCTCTCATGGAACTGCCAAGGGGCAGCTAAAACACAATTTAGCAGAGTTGTCAAGGATTTATGTGCTAACCACAAACCTGATATAGTGATAATAGTAGAACCTCGAATAAGTGGATTCAAAGCCATGCGGAAAATCCGTACTCTTGGCTTCTCCAACTCATATAGAGTAGATGCTCATGGATTTTCTGGAGGCATTTGGGTCCTATGGAATGAGGAGAGGATGGAAGTGTTTGTTGAATATTGCCACACACAATTTATCCATCTACGAATAGTACAGGATGACAGTTCAGTTTGGCTCACGGCTGTTTATGCCTCCCCCCAAGAAAAATGGAGAGGATTCCTTTGGTAGAACATTATCGCCATGTTTCCAATGCTCTCAGGGCCGTGGTTCTTAATTGGTGACTTCAACGCCATTTTGGATGGATTAGAACGGAAAGACAGAAGAGGCAGAAATGGTGCAGCCAACAAGACATTTATGGATTGCATGTTCCAAGCTAATTTGCATGATTTGGGGTACGTCGGCTCCAAATTCACTTGGAAAAGTGGAGGAAAGGAGGCGAGACTTGACAGAATAATCTGTAATGGGGCAGGGCTAACCTCGTTCCCATATGCCACAGTCTCCCACCTTACCAGAATTTGCTCCGACCATAACCCGATCTTATTAGAGTTGCAGGGTAATCTCAACAGGTCTAGAAACCCAAAACCCTTTAAATTTCTATCAGCTTGGCTCACACATAAAGGATTTGATGAACTTATACAACAAGAATGGGATGGGAGGCAGAAACTTCCAGCAGCCTTAAAACACTACACTTCTAAAATACAGGCATGGAACCACAGTGTCTTTGGCAACATTCACATATGGAAGAAAACTTTGACAGCCAGAATTAGAGGGATTCAGAAAGCACTGGAAAACTATCCCTCTACATTCTTTACAAATCTAGAAGTGGAGTTAAGACTAGAACTGGATGGTGTATTACTGCAGGAAGAGAAGTTATGGGCTCAAAAATCCAGATGCAAGTGGATACATGCAGGCGACAGGAACACAGCTTACTTTCATGCCACTGCTGTTGGACGCAAAAGGCGAAATAAAATAAAAGAATTGAAGGACAAAAATGGAAACTAGACATCGGATCAACTTCTACTCAAAGCCACAGCCACTGAGTATTTTTAACAGCTATTCAGAGCAGAAACGGAGGGAATTTCTTTGAATTTGCCCCGGGGTCATTTCCCCCCATGTCTCATGAGCACTGGGCAGGGATTGCCGAACCAATTCTAGTGGAGGAAGTAAAGGACTGTGTGTTCCAGATGAATCCAATGAAAGCCCCCGGACCGGATGGTATGACTGCACTTTTTTATCAATCCCAATGGAATAAGATTGAGGATTGTTGTGTTCATTTTGTTCGGGAAGCAGTAAAAACATGCATTGGGATAACAACATTAACCAGACATTGATCTGCTTAATCCCTAAAATTGTTAAACCAGAGAACATTACACAATTCCGCCCAATAGGATTGTGCAATGTTAACTACAAAATTGTTTCCAAGGTACTGGTGAACAGAATCAAACCATACCTGTCTGAAGTAGTGGCCCTCTATCAATCTAGCTTTGTACCTGGAAGACAGAACGTGGAAAACATAGTTATCATCCAAGAAGTGCTTCACAGCATGCGACGGAAATAGGAAGAAAGTGGCATTATGGCAATCAAAGTGGACCTAGTGAAGGCGTATGATAGATTAAAATGGTCTTTCATTAATGATACTCTGGAGGATGTTGGAATCCCGGACTGCATTCGTTCTGTGATGATGAAGTGCATCACAACGCCAACCCTTCAGGTAATCTGGAACAATGACATTGGTGAACAATTCCAACCTACCCGAGGCATCAGACAAGGCGACCCACTTTCTCCATACATGTTTGTCTTATGTATAGAAAGATTAGGCCACCTCATACAAACAAGGGTCGATGAAAGAAGATGGCAACCGATCCAACTAAGTCAGAACGGTCCTAAGCTTACTCACCTCTTTTTTTGCAGATGATTTGGTGCTATTTTCACAGGCAACAATGAATCAGGTCCACATTATAAATGATTGCTTAGAACTCTTCTGCGCAGCATCTGGCCAGCATATCAGCAAGCAGAAAACCAGGCTATGTGTATCTAAAAACTTGCCAAGGCGTAAAGCCAGGAGACTCAGCACGGGATTTGGATTCAAGCTCACAAATGGCCTGGAAAGATATTTGGGGGTGCCTCTCATCCACAAAATGTTAGAACAATAGCCCTTCGCTAGAGGGGGGGTGAATAGCGATAATCGAATAAAAACGAAATAAGCAGGAATTAAATGCGGAATTGAAAGAATGAAGGACAAAAGCAATTTATCCTGGTTCACACACACTCTACTAGTGTGGCTAATCCAGCCCTTCAAGTCTCACTTGAAGATTTCACTATCTACGTTAAGCTTAAGGGTGCTTAACAAACCGTTTACAACTTAGGAATTCTAGTCACAAGAATCCTAAACCCTGAAAGTTCAAGTCACATGAACCTCAGCACTCTTGCTTGAAGATGCCTTACTTCAAGACTTTCCTAGGAATTCTAATCTCAAGAATCCTACACTTGCTTAAGGATACCACACCTTAAGACTTCTCAAAAGGGAACAATCCTCTCTTAAAGTGCATGAGTAACACTATAACAACACTCAAACTGATACTCTCTTAAAGAGTAGATATGAGTAAGACAAATAAGCACTAATAAGGCAACTCTCAAAATCTCAAAGATATTGGCTTATATAAACTTGAATGAATGTGTGTCAATGAATGGTAAATGAATGGAGAGTTGATTAGTTCTGAAACATAGCTAAAAATGCTCAATTTGTAGCTCTGAAAAGTTTTATAGCCGTTTTAAATCCACCCAAAAACAGCCTTAAATAAAACATAGTGGGTGCTGAAAAAGTTGTCTGCTACAACGAAAAAACATCGATGTTTTCACTTTAAACATCGATGTTTTAGCCAGCAATTTTAAATTATTGCTCCAACGGCTAGTAGAACATCGATGTTTGGCTGAGCAACATCGATGTTTTTAGATACAACATCGATGTTCTCAAATAAAACATCGATGTTTTTATGCTTCGCAAAAACATGATAAAAAGGGTTATGCAAGAACATCGATGTTTACAATTCAAACATCGATGTTTTATGGCTACTGCCAAAATTCAACTTGAATGGCAATTGTCAGAACATCGATGTTGCCAATAGAACATCGATGTTTTTCCGCTTCTGCCAAATTTTGGAAAACCTTGAAGAAATCACATCATCGATGTTTCAATTACAACATCGATGTTTTTGCAACATCGATGTTTTGACCAACGGTCACAAAAACATCGATGTTTTATAACCCAACATCGATGTTTTAGAGCTACTGCCAATATTTGAAAAACTTGAAAAAACAGAACATCGATGTTTGTTGACAGAACATCGATGTTTTAGACTCAAAACACAACTTTATGTTTGAAAGCATGCTTATGAATTGTATGATTGAAATGTGTTTTGTTTGAGCCAATGTCTAAGAGAAGTTGAGTTGTTTTACCCTTGTACATTTTGTGTTCCTAACTCATCTTTCTCTTCTTGCTTGTAGCTTCAATTCTTGATCACATTGTTTGAGCTCTTGATCTTTGCTTGATTTCTTTTTGCTTCAAGGATGTCATCAATCGAGCCAAGGTTTGTCATTATCAAAACCCTGAAAGAAAGCATGGAGGCATTAGTTCTAATAATTTCCCCCTTTTTGATAATGACAAACACTTTGAAAGTATATGCTAGATTTAAGTGAGTTTTAATTCGCCCTGAATTCAATTTCCTATAGGCTAGGTTTAAGTGAGTTTTAATTCCCCCTGAATTCAATTCCCCCTATCTTGGATGCATATACTTTCTGTGATTTTTCCCCCTTTTGTCATTAGCAAAAAGAAATGGCAAAGACAAATTATTATTTTTTTTTAATTGAAAAACAAGACATAAACACAAGCATAAAGAGAAATAAAGAGTTAAGAACAATGGTCCTAGGTCCCATCATCGGCATCCTCATCATCTTCCTCATCTTCTTCCTCTTCTACCTCCATGGGAACATAATCTTCATCATCATCATCGTTGTCGTCATCGCCAAAGTGGAAACCTGGGAAGTGTGGTGGAGGATTGTAGTCGACATGAGCAAAATAAGCACGCAGGTCATGTCCTTGCCTTTGTACCTCCATGTCGATTCTGTCAATTGACCTTCCCAAGCTGCATAGAGTGGCTGCAATTGAGTCAAGGGTAGCGGCAGGAGGTCGAGGAGCAGGTGCTGGAAGAGCTAGAAGAGAGCCTGCTTGTGGTGCTTCTGCTTGTTGCTGCTCGGCAGCTTGGGCAGGCTGTTGAGCACCTACAGCTGCTTGGTCGGTTCGGAATGTTGCATCTGAAATAGCCCAATTCTTGGCTGCTGTGGTGAGGGCATCTTCTAATGGGTTAAAACCTGCACTAATCAGAATATTAGTGACCAGGAAGGCATACGGCAGAGGATGGTCGGTGTTCGCATGTTCCGTCATGTGCATGAAGACGAGACGTGCCCAATTAATGGGTGCACCGTGAATGATTGCATGAAGGATTTTCTCGTCTTCAATTGTCATAGTCGTGTGACCTCCGGCTCGTGGTTTGATTACCCGAGTGAGAAGGTAGAGAAGGACCCTGTACTCAGGATTGATTGAATGAATGGTCGGTCAGCTGGAATGGTTCCTCTTGACCTCTGTGATGCCGAGCTGAGCTAGGAGAGGGATCTCATGGTTAGTGAGGAAGTGATCTCCCCCATAGCCGGGAATGTCGTAACCTTGGAATGGCAAATGGGTAATGGTTCTGAATTGCTCCAAGGTGATCTGGATGGTCCTTCCATTGACCTGTGCAGATAATACCTCTCCTTCACGGGTCAGTGTTGAGTAGAATGCCCGGATGAAGTCGGCATTAAACTCATGCCTGCTGCTGGTGACAAATTTCCAAAGATGAGATTGGTGAAGAAGCCTTGGTAGATTAGTGTAGTGTTTTTCTTGGGTGTATTCTTCAGGTAAGTATCTAGGAGGTGCAATAGGACGTTTGGCAAAGAGGGAATTATATCGGTTTAACTGTTGACGAGAAGTGAACCAAATATGGGTACCCTCCACTGGATATTGATGGTCAGAGCTGGAAGAGCTCCTCCTTCTGGTGGGGTGCTCTTGGATGGGATCTTTCCCTTTGGTGCTTTTTCTTCCCCCTGCCATGGTGTGTAAGGTAAAAGGTAGACTTTGGGATGAAAAAGGTTGGAATAGATGTAGAGGAATGTGGAAGAGAAAAGAGATGTAAAGGGATCAGATAAGAAAGTGAGGAGGAGAATAGTGTTGATGGGTATTTATAGAAGGGAGCCTGAAGGTAGTCGTTATGAACAGTAACGACTATTTTTTTTTAAAAATCGTCAGCACAATATCGATGTTTTTCTCTAAAACATCGATGTTTAGGACCCCCCAACGGCTATAATTTTTAAAGGCAACGGTACAACATCGATGTTGGTAAGGGAACATCGATGTTGTATGCTTTCGGCCAAAAGTGAAATGTGAGCCTATCAAGCCAACAT
Source organism: Turnera subulata (assembly GCA_028386065.3). Lineage (NCBI taxonomy): Eukaryota > Viridiplantae > Streptophyta > Magnoliopsida > Malpighiales > Passifloraceae > Turnera > Turnera subulata. The sequence continues at coordinate 10,591 of JAKUCV010000418.1, read as the reverse complement.
CGATGTTTTTATAGAACATCGATGTTTTTGGTTCTCGGCCGAAAAATTAAAAACATGCTCATATATTTAACATCGATGTTGTTATGTCAATATCGATGTTATTTTCATTCTGCTGGAATAAAAATTTCAGTATGGCAAACATCGATGTTTGTTCTCAAAACATCGATGTTTTGATGAATCGAAGAAGAATTAAGTGCAATTGTGATAAGGGATTTGAGGACTTACCTGAACATCGATGTTGTGATACTCAACATCGATGTTTTCAACATTCGGTAACTTGTTCAATGCATTCAACATCGATGTTGGTCAGAACAACATCGATGTTTCTCTGTTTGCCTAGTAAGGTCCTTGCTTGTTCAACCATGCTTGTCGTCCGAATCGAGATGTCCCTACAAAATAAAGTTAGTAGAGCCTTGAATTCTCAAATTAGCAATGGATAATATATGAGTTTTATGGAGATGAAACATGTGTGACAAGTTTAAGGATAGTAGGATGGTCTCTGCCCCCAATAATTATTGTCTTGGATTTCTATCCTCCCGGGATGAAGAGGTATCTCCTTGTCGTAAGTACACCGGGCTCGAGAAAATGTCTTGTCAGTTGGACTTTGGTTGCCTCTGATGCCCAACTAATCAGACTGTGAGTTCCGTGATGAATCAATAATGCAGTTTAGGCCACGATTTTCAACAAAGCAGACACTTGATTATCTCTGAGCGTTGTTCATGATACTCCAAGGATAGGTAGGGGTCACCTCCTGAACACTGCTGGACACTTCAGAAATTTGTAGGGGTCACCTCCTTAGAGAAGAGGCAATGCAATTATATTTCTATAAATAGACATACGTTAGAGCTTAATAAACACAGAAAGTTTATAATCCAATTTCAGAAAAAGAGTTAGCAAAAATATCAAAAGCAAAAATGCCTTCCCCTTCCTCCGTCTTTTTTGTTGAGGGTGCAAACGTAGGTAGAAGAAATCGGTTGGCCTTCAGCATTGTAAATGAGCAACAAGGGCCATTTCCAGAGGAACTAGCAAGAATTCCCCGTCTTGTCTTCGTAGACGAGATTTATTCTTCCCGATTCTTCGTCACCCCTATGGAAGAGGTCATCTTCCTGGAGCATCAACAATCCCTACGAGCATCCTACTACGGTACGGCCAATTCCACAATGTTCTTTATCTCTGACAGGTTTTAGGAGCTTCAGTTGGAACCAACCTACCAGACTTTGAATGAGGGCAGTTATTACCAGATTACAATGACAGCTCAGAGCATTCCTCGAGTAGCTGGAGTAGCGCCCACTTGGCCAAAGGTTCGCCTTTTGGTGTGGAACTGCAGGGGTATCACAGCACGTTCCCAAGATTTTGTCCGAATCCTGCGAGACCTGAAGAACCAATATAAACCTAATATGGTTCTGCTTACAGAGACTCAATGGCAGCAAACCGGAAACCACGGAGTTATCCCTCTTCGCTTTCCACCAACACATCGGTTCGAGCTTCCTGGCCAGAACAACTCGGGTGGAATGTGGTTTGCTTGGAGTCATGTCATTAGGGTTAACATAGTCAATACTCCTAATGGCTTTACTGTAACAGCTGAACCAAATCGTTAGAAGCAGATAATAATTGTAATGAATATGTATGATGTAATTCTGCGTTTCTTGTTTGTAATTGTGATTGTAAAATATATGATGTAATCGAATGTGTGTGTGTTTTAAGATTCGGCAGCTGTACTCAAACTTTATAATAAAAGTATTTGTATGACATAAAGTTCTTCTTGTGTGAGTGTTCATCAACAATCTAGTGTTTCTCAATTTGATCAATTGTGCACTAACTACATGCTTTACTCAAATTGAAAGAAATCTGAATATTCTTCCTAAAACATTTTGTCATGAACATGGTACCTAAAGTTCTTAACTTAAGTGAAGAAGTTAACTTATTTCTAAGCTGTGAAAATGCAACCAAGGCAGAACATCGATGTTCAAGAAGGAGATATCGATGTTTTTGACTACTAGACAGAAATTTTAAACAGCTCGGAATGAATAACATCGATGTGTAGAAAACGAACATCGATGTTTAAAGACTACTGAAAAAATAAAGTTCTTACCGAACATCGATGTTTGATACAAAACATCGATGTGCATGCTCGATTTGTGGCTTGGCAGCTCTTATTGGAACATCGATGTTTTCTAGACAACATCGATGTCTTTCAGCTACTGATTGAAAAACACAAGTGAGCTGAAAATCATGGAACATTGATGTTTCAAGAATTAACATCGATGTTATCATCTTTTGATCCTTGCACTTCTGTCGAAATTGAATAAGTGTGGTCACATTCAAGAACTTGGATGCTTCTTTGGTTATTTGCTTGGAGCATCCGCTATCAAGGTACCAAAGTACACTTGATGTCTTCAAGCATGCCTGCAAAACAAATCAAAGGGATTTTGGTACCCAAATCTTTTTGGGTCCTTGATGGTTAGAAACATGTCGATTATAGAGCTTATCTTGAGCGCAATGTCTATGCCTAGTAAAACATATCAGGGGCAATGTGACCTATTCTGTTACAATAGTGGCAAATGACATTTGGATTGTACATCCTTCTAGGTTGATAGTAATTACCATTTTGATTATGTCTATGCATTCTAGTAAACTTGTTTTCCTTAGGTATAACCCTATTTTCCCTAAATTGAGTCATATGTTTCCTAGGTTTAGTATATTGTAGCCTTTCATTTTTAGCGGTGTGTACATGTGATCTTGCAACATTAGCATTTGATCTACCATAGTAGGCATACAATTTAGCATAGTGAGATTTTCCACTACTTGCATTTGATCTTGCATTTTGTGCATATGACCTTCTATGATGAGTACATGATCTTGTGTCACGAACATATGATCTAATATGATAAGTAGAAGATGAAGCATCATGTTTATGTGTCTTAGCATTAAGCACAGTAAGTTTGACATCATTTGACACATTAGATGCACCTAATCCTTCTTTTTGCGTTGGACTTCTTTGTTGTCCTAGAAGAAGATTAAGACTATCTCTACCATTGGTAAATTTCTCTAATGTTTTCTTCAAATCATCAACTTGATGATTAAGAGACTCATTCTCTTTTCTCAATTCAACACAAGAACATACATCAGAAGATATTTTCTCATTAAGTTCATTGCAAGATATATTGAGAGCATGCTTTTCCTTTTCAAGCTTATCATTTTCACTTGATAACTTATCTTTATCTTTAGATAATAATTCTACATTATTTTCTAAGGTCTTGTTCTGTTTCTTTAAGTTCTTATTAACATTTGAAACAGAAATGAATTTACTATACAGTTCACTAAATGCATCTTGCAGCTCTTCAAATGTATAATCATCATTCGAATAGGAAGTACTTACCTCTTCCGGAGATTCTTCATTTGCCATGGAACAGAGGTTGACAGTCTCTTCTTGCTTGCTGTCGGTTTCCTCATAGATGATTCCCAGCATTTCCCACATCTCCTTGGCTGTTGCGCAGCGCGAGATTATTTGATAGTCATTCGGATTGACCGCACATTGGAGCATGTGTATCGCCTTGGAGTGGTTTTCGATTCTCTGGATGTCATCTTCGTTGTACCCCGCTTCCGTCCTTGTTGGAACTTGAACACCATTCTTTATCACCAGCCAAGCTGCGAAATTATTGGCTTGGATGAAAATTCTCATCCTTTCCTTCCAATATGCGTAATTTGTCCCGTCAAAGAACGGTGCACGGGTAGTGGATTATCCTTCAGTGATTCCTGCATACAAATAACTTGAAGAAGCCATAGAAAATTTCCTCTCAAACGGTTAAGTCTTTCAGAGAGTTAGGCTCCGTTACCAATTGTTAGAACAATAGCCATTCGCTAGAGGGGGGGTGAATAGCGATAATCGAATAAAAACGAAATAAGCAGGAATTAAATGCGGAATTGAAAGAATGAAGGACAAAAGCAATTTATCCTGGTTCACACACACTCTACTAGTGTGGCTAAGCCAACCCTTCAAGTCTCACTTGAAGATTTCACTATCTACGTTAAGCTTACGGGTGCTTAACAAACCGTTTACAACTTAGGAATTCTAGTCACAAGAATCCTAAACCCTGAAAGTTCAAGTCACATGAACCTCAACACTCTTGCTTGAAGATGCCTTACTTCAAGACTTTCCTAGGAATTCTAATCTCAAGAATCCTACACTTGCTTAAGGATACCACACCTTAAGACTTCTCTCAAGGGAACAATCCTCCCTTAAAGTGCATGAGCAACACTATAACAACACTCAAACTGATACTCTCTTAAAGAGTAGATATGAGTAAGACAAATAAGCACTAATAAGGCAACTCTCAAAATCTCAAAGATATTGGCTTATAAAAACTTGAATGAATGTGTATCAATGAATGGTAAATGAATGGAGAATTGATTAGTTCTGAAACATAGCTAAAAATGCTCAATTTGTAGCTCTGAAAAGTTTTATAGCCGTTTTAAATCCACCCAAAAACAGCCTTAAATAAAACATAGTGAGTGCTGAAAAATTTCCTCTCATGTTTTAGCCAGCAATTTTAAATTATTGCTCCAACGGCTAGTAGAACATCGATGTTTGGCTGAGCAACATCGATGTTTTCAGATACAACATCGATGTTCTCAAATAAAACATCGATGTTTTTATGCTTCACAAAAACATGATAAAAAGGATTATGCAAGAACATTGATGTTTACAATTCAAACATCGATGTTTTATGGCTACTGCCAAAATTCAACTTGAATGGCAATTGTCAGAACATCGATGTTGCCAATAGAACATCGATGTTTTTCCGCTTCTGCCAAATTTTGGAAAACCTTGAAGAAATCACAACATCGATGTTTCAATTACAACATCGATGTTTTGACCAACGGTCACAAGAACATCGATGTTTTATCACCCAACATCGATGTTTTAGAGCTACTGCCAATATTTGAAAAACTTGAAAAAACAGAACATCGATGTTTGTTGACAGAACATCGATGTTTTAGACTCAAAACACAACTTTATGTTTGAAAGCATGCTTATGAATTGTATGATTGAAATGTGTTTTATTTGAGCCAATGTCTAAGAGAAGTTGAGTTGTTTTACCCTTGTACATTTTGTGTTCCTAACTCATCTTTCTCTTCTTGCTTGTAGCTTCAATTCTTGATCACATTGTTTGAGCTCTTGATCTTTGCTTGATTTCTTTTTGCTTCAAGGATGTCATCAATTGAGCCAAGGTTTGTCATTATCAAAACCCTGAAAGAAAGCATGGAGGCATTAGTTCTAACACAAAAGAGTTACTACGAACACATATAAGTATCTTATTGAGAAGACTGAACGAAAACTATCTGGATGGCGAGCAAACCAGCTTTCACAGGCAGGAAGAGTAACACTAGCCAAGTCAGTCATTTCTGCCTTGCCAATATACACCATGCAGACAGTTAGATTACCACGATCCATATGTGACAAGCTGGATGGCATAGTGAGGAAATTTATATGGGGAAGCGAAGGCCAATAGAAAAAACTCCATTTAGTTAACTGGGAAACCATCTGCCAGCCCAAACCGAATGGTGGTTTAGGAGTCCGCAAGATGAGAACCATCAATGATGCTATGTTAATGAAGATGGCTTGGCGAATGATCAATACCCCAGAAGCACTGTGGTCTCAGATCCTCCGGGCCAAGTACCTGAAGACATCCACACCATTGCCGACAGAGGTAGAAATACGTAATGGCTCCACTCTTTGGAGAGCCATTTGCAAAATCTGGCCCGACTTTTTATCATCAACTGGCTGGGCAGTCGCAAATGGAAAATCAGCCAAATTCTGGACGGATGTTTGGCTTGAAACCAACCACAAACTCATTGAATCGACAGTGCAGCTGGTCCCCCCTCATCGACTCAACTTGAATGTCGCTGCTATGGTCACCACGGAGGGAGAATGGAACTGATGCAACATCACTCCATATCTGCCGCCTGAGGAATGGAGAAAACTATAGGCAGTAGTCCCACCATCTGATAGAAGAGGACCAGACCAGATCAAATAGATGCCTGAAACAAGGGGCTCATTCTCTGTTCGGTCTGCCTACACTACGCGAGAAGAATCATACTGGGGACCTGAGGACTTACTCTGGAAACACATTTGGACATGGAAAGGACCACACAGAGTGGCTTCTTTCCTTTGGCTACTTACTCAAGATAGACTGTTGACCAACCAGAACCGCGTCTTCAGGCATCTAACTACTGATGCATTATGCCCAAGATATGGCTTGGAAGAGGAATCAACCTTGCATATGGTCAGAGACTATTTCTTTGCTCTTGACATCTGGTCAAAATTAATTTCAGAGGACACATTGCAAGAGCTCTTCCAAGAGGACAACTTGAAAGTGTGGATTGGGCGCAACATGGTTGGACATGGTGGCTATGCACCATAATCACAGGACTGGCCTTTCGTGTTCCCCATCACTTGCTGGAAGTTATGGCAGTGGCGTAACCACTTGATCTTTGACGAGGACAATGTTGAAGTGCCCTACCCGATTAGGCATATCAGACTCGTGGTGGAGGAAATCAAACACAGTCTAACTATGACCATCATTCTCAGACTCCCATGCCTACATCCGAGACAGCACGATACTGGGCACCTCCCCCCTTAGGTTGCTGGAAGTTAAACTCAGACGGGGCCGTGACGCAACTGGATAACAGGGCAGTAGCAAGCGACATCCTTAGAGATCATGCAGCTCGTTGGATAGCTGGCTTTTGCACCAACTAGGGTAGCTGTGTTCCCATTAAAGCCGAGCTGTGGGGCATTTTGCGTGGCTTACAACTGGCATGGCAATTGAACTGCCGAACACTACAAGTGGAGATCGATGCTCTTGCAGTAGTGGAATGGCTCACTGGGGATTTGGACCCAAACATGGTGCTAGATGATATCATTTGGGAAATTCGCCATCTCTTACGCCAAGACTAGTGTGTAAACATTATCCATGTATCTAGGCTAGCCAATACTGTTGCTGATGGGTTAGCTAAACTAGCATTTGAATTTCCTTTTGGGACTACTATCTTAAATGCTGCACCGGATAGCATAGGGACTCTCATCATGAGAGACCAAAGAGACATGAGTATTTGTAATTTTGGGTTGCTGTAAGTTTTTTCTATTATGAATTTCATATCTTTCAGATAAAAATAAAAAGCAAGCGACATCTATTACATATATATATATATAAGATCTTTGAGTGAGGGTCTTAAAACGTGACACGTGTCGCAAAAGAAAATGAGGAACGATCGGGTGCTTTAAATTTTATATATAAGATCTTTGAGTGAGGGTCTTGTTTCCCCGAGTCAATGCCCAGGTCCCTTGGGCCATTTTATTTGGTGTTTCCTGTTGGTGTATCTGGCTTTGGCGAAATAAGTAGGTCTTTGACCCGGAGGAGGAGGCTCCCTTCAATCCAAGCACTTTCATCTTGCGCCTGGCAATGGAGTATCATTCGGCGGTACAACAAGCAAAACAGGTCCACCTTGGAGGTACCTCTTGCACTGTTACCGAGGTTCATTGGTCCCCTCCCCCTGCTGGTTGGTTCAAATTAAATTGTGATGGGGCTGTGCAGCAGCAGTCGTTGAATGCGGCGGCTGGTGGTCTCCTCCGTAATCATTTGGGGGCCTGGGTTTCCGGATTCTGTTTTAACATTGGTCAATGTTCCCCTGCCACTGCTGAATTTTGGGGCCTTTTCGTGGGGTTGAATAAGGCATGGGACCTTGGTTTTCGACATGTGGAAGTTGAGATTGATGCTGCTAATGTTGTGCAGTATCTGCATGGTGCTGATGTGCGTGGCAAATGCCATACTGCTTTACTCCGAGCTGTGCAAGAACTCATTCGCAGGATTGGCAAATTCGGCTTTGTCATGTCTTTCGGGAGGCAAATCGTTGTGCTGATTTTTTGGCTAAATTTGTTTTTTCTTTTCCTCTTGGTGTTACTCACCTAGATCAGCCCCCTGGGTCGTGTGTTCCTCTTATGGATTACGACCTTAGTGGAGTTTCTGTTCCACGAGGCATGTCTTTTCATGGTTAATCAATAAAGTTTTCTCATTCTCTCCAAAAAAAAAAAGACTATTTGAGCCGCACTTTTTCAGTAGCGAGGAGGAGTCTCTTATTTAATTACTATTTTTTTTCAAGGTTGATTAATCATCTATGGGCAAGTAAAGCTGAAGAGACAGGTCTCTCTATGCGTCATGTGGCATGTTTTTGGAGCCCTTCCTCTTCCCCATTAATAATTAGTGCTCCCTTTTTAATTAATTATAGTTCCTGTTCCATCTTTTTTATTTTATTTTCTCAATGCACTACACTTTTATTTGCCCCTTTCAATTGTATTTTCTCAATGGATAAAAATTTCACTCTTCTTTAAAATTGGAATACATGTAGAAATGAATTTAACAAATAATACTAGAGGTATGAAATTTTTTTTATTGAAATAGTCTTACAAAACATATGTGGCATGTGTATATTAGATGATTTTATTAGCTTCTAAATTATTTTTTTCTTTTATTATTTCTAAAATTAAAATTTTTCCAATCACAAAAATCTTTACCTATTATTTTTTCACAAATCTCTTTTCTTCCTAATTTATTAGCCTCCTTCCTTTTTCGAATTTCTCTTTATTATTTTTTTTGTTTTTCTACGCTAATTACCCAATATTTTAAAGATGCATATAAAACTCCTCAATTTGAGGAGTCTCAAAATTAGGGATTGGAAATTAAAATAAGAAAATTAATCAAAGAATTTGTGAGAAAAAGACAACTCCAAATGATCATGATGAAGGTTTAGACTTCTTTGTTATAATCAAGCAAATAGTTACATAAAACCTTAATTTAAAAATAAAAAATTAACATATTATGTTGAAAATAAAACTCTAATTTTGTCAGAGGTAAACAAAACTTAGATTTGTAAAGGGAAAGAGAAAAAAAAGGTATTTGCAAATGGAAGGGCTCTTCAAAATATAATGATAAGCTTTTTGTATCAAACAGAAGGAGATAGGGAAATTAATAAATAAATAAATAATATAGAAAAATTTGAAAAAGGAAGGAGGCAAAAAAAAGGAAAGGAAAGAGAAGTGAAAAATTAATGGGGAAAAGATTTTTGTGATTGGGAAAACTCTAATGTTAGAAATAATTATAATAATGTGGAGAGATAATAAAATCATCCAATCTACACATCCCACACATATGTTTGTAAAAATCTTTTATTAGAATTTTTTGTAACTCTACCATTATTAAATTTAGATTTCACTTCAACTTTTTGATAAATAAATAAATAGGTGAAGAAAAATATATTACACCTGTTACTACAATAAAAAAGCCACTAATTAAAATTGAAAATCTATTAGCATGTTATTAACAATATAATATCTACAAGTTTTTAAGCTATACTGCCTTGATAATATTTTGAAAGAACTAATATAGATAGCGTCATGGGGTATCCTAACTAAACTATAAATAAATATATATGTTCCTGAAAGAAAGAAGGATTTGAACACATGCCTTGCCTTGTTAAGAAGGAACTGGTCTATTCAAAAAAAAAAAAGAAGAAAAACATACCATGAGTTTTCAATAGGATCATTATTTGAATATACCTATTTCTGAAAGAAATAGGAATTTGAACAGAACACATGCTGCGTCAGAAAACTAAAAAAATGAAACAGATACTGATGATTTGATCCATATTTTTAAGTAGAAAAAAATCATCAATTGTTGATGAAAGAAGGATTTGAAACACGAAAAAGAAAAAAGAAAAACACACCTTTAATTTGCCCATTAAAAAAAAAAAGCATAACGAAGAAAAACATACCATGAGTTTTGAATATATATATATAAGAAGGATTTGAACTGAGTTTTCAATAAGATCATTACTTGAATATATATGTTCCTGAAAGAAAGAAGGATTTGGACACATGCCTTGCGTTTTAAGAAGGAATAGTCTAATTCAATATTAATTTGCCGATCCCTTGGAGTCGCCATCGTCCGCCGCGGCTGTTGCTGTGCTCGCTACCCTTCCTCGCGCTCTCGCCGTCGCCGCCAGCCGCTGCAACCCGAGGTGATGCAGCAACAACCCTAGAATTCCACTAGGTTCACCTCTGCAACTAATTGATCCCAAGACCTCCAATCTCCAATCAAACTAGGGTTTAGTATTCATATTCTTCACCTCCTAAACTCATGGATTAGGCAACAAATAATGAGGAATACAAGGAGTTGATTAATCACCACAAGTAATAAGAGAAATCAATCCTAAAGAGTAAAGCCAAGAGAATCCCTCTCTTGTTTTTTTTTGATTGAATCCCTCAATCAAGAAGCATACCAAAGGAGAGCATTTAGCTTCCTTAAAATCACTCAAATTTCATTCATATTCTCATCTATAATCTGATTTCAAACTTGGTACATTGTTGGCTTTTATAGAAGCCAAAAAGCAAAGGATTGAATTTTAAATACAAGCACTAAACAAGCACTAATCATCTTTTGCTTTCTTTAATGCACACCAACCACACTAACACCAACCACACTAACACCAACCACACCAACCACACTAGTGGGAATCTTTAGCTCCAAAGTGAATT